>SGPM01000076.1:0-92603 GCA_004802725.1 Antrodiella citrinella
CCCAAGCCAAGACTGAGGCGCAAACAGACGCCCACTCACTACAGATACCCACGGCAATGATCGACCGCCTCCTCTTCCTCCGCGCGGAACCTTTTAGGGCGTCCTAACCGATAGGCACAGCGGAATCGGAAGCAAAAAAAGTGGTAGGGCGACGAGGCAAAAGATGATTCAAGCCGGGGTCGAACCGGCGACCGTCTGCGCACACGAGTGTAAAGCAGAAGTCATAACCACTAGACCATTGAACCGTGGCTATTTGTTGGGCAGCTGCGTTCAGATTGCTGGGCTAGTCGCACACCACGGGCAAGTCACCGATGGTCTAACTCACATATAACATACAACTGCCGCCTTACTGCCTCCCAGGTTCTTGCTGACAGACACCCACCATGACTGTGGTCAACCAGTTCCTCCTAGCCGTCCTTCTCCTCCTCCCCGTCGTTTATTTACTCGTATCAAAAGTACGTCTCACCGCGTGTCATATACAGTTCTGACGTCATAACTTCTTGACCAGTCCAAACCCAAAGTCGCAGTCAAAGAGAGACACATTGGAAAGCCGACGCTGCGTAAACGCGCAGAAGTTCGTGAGGACGACATTACCGTCACTGGATTGTACGTCTTCCCCATCAAGGCAAGTCTCACAGGACTTTTGACATGTGTGGCGCATAATTAATTTCGATGTCACCTTTTCTGCAGAGTTGTCGAGGAACTGAAATCACCGAAGCGAAATGGACACCTGTCGGGTTTCAGGTGAGCTATCCTCTTTTGGGCTAGCCGACGTCGCGGGTTTGTTGCATCGGCGCGCCCGACGCGTCTTCTCACGAAACACGACCTCATTCATATGATGCTAGTATGACCGCGAATGGTGTATCATCAACGCTGAAGACCGGCATGTCCTCACTCTGCGCGGACATGGAGAGGTGCGTTCACAGTTATCTCGTGCTCGCGCATACACAATCACCAACACACCCAATTTCAGATGACGTTCATCCACCCTCGGATTGAAGAAGATGCTTCGTCTCCGTACGGAGGCTGGCTCGTCGTAGACGTGCCTATCGAAGCAGGAGGCATAAAGTCTTTCTCCCTCCCACTCAGACCCACGCCTGACGTGCTTGAAAAATGGCAACAGTAAGCCTCTGTCTCCTCTCGATCACTTATCCTCACCTGACTGGAATTTGTGTATAAAATCTTAAACATGAAGCTTCGACGACGTCTTGATGTTCAACAAATTCGTGATGGACGGCTACGTCTGCGAAGCTGTCAAACCAGGCGACGAGTCCCCCTCAACCATCCTATCAACGTTCCTCAAACGACCCGTCTTCATCGTCATGAAGGGACCCGAAGAGCGGCCGTGTCTCCCGACGGACGCGTTCCAGGACTTGATCGCTAGCTGCAGGTACCCGGTGCGACTGATTTTCGTAATCGCTGCTTCAACCGAGCGGATGCTGACGAGGTCTGTAGGATGTTTATCCCATCCACTACGCTACAGAAGAAAGCT
Organism: Antrodiella citrinella; assembly: GCA_004802725.1. Classification (NCBI taxonomy): domain Eukaryota; kingdom Fungi; phylum Basidiomycota; class Agaricomycetes; order Polyporales; family Steccherinaceae; genus Antrodiella; species Antrodiella citrinella. The sequence goes on from SGPM01000076.1 coordinate 1,493, forward strand.
TGGAGAGCGTTAACCGCGCTGTGAATCTCGCTGCACAGCTAGGCACGGAACTTCCCAAGGAAGTGCGTGGCATAACGGGTGCATGGCAGGGGCGCAAAGTCGGCATGGATAGGTACGTGGTACCTACCCAACCAATACCTGACCTCGGTTTGTCTGAGAGGGATTGCACGTAACGTGTAGGTTCCGACCCAATATCGTGTTTAAGGGCGCAGGCGTGCCCTACGCAGAAGAGTTATGGCGAGCCATCGAGATCGGCTCACCCGTACCGGAAACACAGGGCAAGTCGCAAGTGCTCACCACCGTCTTGCAATGCGAACGGTGCTTGGTGCGTCCCTCTCCTCCTCCTCCTCCTCCTCCTCCTCTTCCTCCTCCTCCTTGTCTCGTTTATTAATATTGACGACGCGGTCCCATGCTTTTGAATGTAGCTCCCGAACGTGGACCCACAGACGGGCGAACGCGACGCGGCGGTGCCAAACAAGGTCCTCCTCAAGTACGGCGTGATCAGCAAGGCGAAGAAAGCCGTCTTTGGGTCGTATGCTGTTCCTGAAGGGAACGGGGTCATTAGAGTCGGGGACAAGATTAGGGTGGTTGAGTGGATTGAGCCGGAGGAGGATTTTGGCGAGGAGGAGTCTTGATGGTGATTGCAGGACAGGAACGACTCACCCACTTGTGAGCGGACTTACTAGGAAACAGCATGAAGCCAGTTTATGGCTTTCGGTAGGAAGAATGTAGATTGAGCCGCGAGTAATTTGTCGGCGCGCAATTTTTTGTTCGAGGGTTCTGTTTGTAGGTACATAGATGTGCAATGGATCAAGTCCGGAGTTCAGGATACAAAATGCTCTGCCAGCTGAGGGAAATCTACTGAAACCAAACTTGAGATCAGCACGTCAGAGCTCTTGCTCGCATGATACAACAGAACGAGAACACGCCAACCTCCTGTCAACACACAATCCCGTCATTCAGCGTCGTTATCAGCTGCTCCTTCCAACTCATTCCCGGCATCTGCCTCAAACTATACACATCCTTCTCCCCCGCCGTCGAGAACACCACCGGCATGAACTCCACCACCTCATCGCTATCCGTCGTGAACACGACCATATACCCATGAAAGATCCCCCTCTTCTGGTCCGCCGTGACGGGCAGACCCCCCGGACCCGCCACAAGACACTTCTTAATCCGATCTGCCGCGCGCACGAACGAGTCAATAGGCGTAACCACCGCATCGACGACGTAGAACGCCGTCTCCGTGCGCGCGTGCCCGGGGCGCCACTGCACCTCGACGAGGAGCACGTTCTGCAGCGCGCGCGCCGGGTGCTGCTCGAGTTCATCGCTATCCCCCCTGCGCCCAGCCTCAAACAACACCCTGGGTCGAACCTGAAGGAGGTATACCGGCGGATGGCCATCCAGTGCCAGTACTGCTGGAAACCGGGAGGTCCAGGCGTCAAGTTGCTAAAATGCAACGGATGCGGGATGTCCGTATACTGCGTGAGTCCCACCTCCCCTCCTCTTCCTCCCCTTTCACTGATAAAGAGGTGGGACTGCTGCTGCACGCCTCGCGATCTCAAGAGCAAAGAATGCCAACGCGCAGCCTGGCGCTCCCACAAGCCCAAATGCCAAGAATCGCGGCTCACGCGCTGCNGGCCCGGGGATGGACGCCGCCTCGCTCCTCCTGCAGCGCACCCTCCTGCACAAGTTCATCGAGAAGCACCGCCCGACGATCCTGAACACGTCGTACTACCGCGCGCTCGAGATCGAACTCGACTTGGACATCATCATGATCTGAGTCACGGTCTTGACTCAGATCATCGTCAGTAAGGCGAGATGACTGGCTACATTCGTCGAAGTTAGTATTGGTCAGTGGTGAATACGGAGAACACGGACTCATACACGATTGACTAGATTCTCTGATCAATAGCAAGTCCTAGTCAAGCATTGTATACACTGGCGCGGAATCCAAGATTCTTATATCTTGAGGCGCCTATCAAATTCCTGCGCCCATGGACCAGGACAGGTCGTCCCAGAATTTCACATAAGGGGGAGAAACGCACTCCCAGAAAACAGTTTCAATGGAGGATGTAAGAAGGGTCATGATGGATGGAATAGCGAGTGTCGTTTGCGACGCTCAGGCTTATGTCGCCAAATTCAATTTCCAAATTCCGGCAAGATGTCTAACCTCGTTTTAGGGTTTAGCTACTAGTAGATACCAGGGAAGATCCTATACGGTGTTCCCTTCGACCACTCCTGCCACTGTTTCCCAAACGCGTCCTTCAACACCTTGTCCTCTTTCGGCACTCTGATGACCACCATAGACACCAACAAGAACGCCACATACACCAACCACCACGTCCCCACCACCCTACCGATCGCCGTCGACCAAAGCTCACCCTCCGTCCACCACGATCCGCTACCAAATTGGCATGCGAGGATCCCGCCGAAGCACGCTACGCTACCGAGGTAGCTGGGGTGCCGGACGAAGCCGTACGGCCCGTCCGTGATAAGCTTGTGTTCTTTGCGCAGAGCGAGCTCGAAGGTGAAGTGTCGCCCGAGGTGGCGGTAGCATGCGAGGCGGAGGAGCCCGCCGAAGCAGCTGAGGAACGTGCCGGTTATGAAGAGCGGGGTGACGTGCAGCCGGTAGCTTAGAGGTGCCAGTGTGTTGTCGGTGTTAGATAGGACGGACAGTAAGGCTGGAGAGCTGATAGCGGGGAACGATGTGGCGAGAGTCACGTAGAACTCGGCTAGGTTCATGCCGTGCATTACAAGCTAGACAGTCCACGTGTTAATAAGTACGCGAATGAGTGAACAGACTGTCTCACCCAGAATGTGGGTAGGTACCACGACAACACGGCGCTGAGCAGCTCAGGATGTTTATTCTCGTCGTACTGTTTTCGCTCCTCGTTGCTTGGTGTGTTATTGGGAGGGCGTGTAGCGATATGGCTCATGATTGTGTTCGCCACGATAAACGGGAGGCGGTAGGCTGATGGCGGCAGCATGGTGAAGTAGTCGATCTGGAAGGCTCAAAACACCAACTGCATAGGTGTGCATCTTGCTATGCTTTTATAGACATCGCACGAGTCCGGTCCGCACTTGAAGGATTTCGGCAGTATCTTAAAACACGGTCAGAACATTATCACCCCCGGGCAAACTGGGTTCGCATCCCGCGTTCGCGATGGACCGGTGAGGTTGATTTGGAGAGTAATCCTGCGACTTCACGCACGCCCATCACCGGAGATTCCTTTGCGCAAGTTTTCTGAATAGGAACACCATTCATGAGAAAAGTTGACGACCTCGTGTGGTGTCACGCGAGTACGCGATCAAAGACGATCTCAGTGACGAGTGCCACAAAGCTGGAATACCTCAATTCCGGATTGCCGTGACGTGGGCATGGAGTGTCTTCTTTCCTAAATCCGGGTCGAAAATTCAGTCAATATCACACACGAAGCACGAATGGAAGCAGATAGAACTCAGGGAAGTCGATATCGCACCTGTTTATTGATGGATGCAAGCTGTATCGCAGGTCGTAATGTTTGGTAAGTGTCTCCGTCCATAGTGAGTGGTCGCTAATAGTATGTGTTGCTGACGACCGAGCGTAAGGAAGTTCAAGAAAGAGAATGAAGAACGTTGACACAATGAGCGCTGGTAGTGAGTATCTTGAATGTTCCGATCACGATCGATGATCGTTTACACCTAACCCCAAACTACGCCACTGTGCAGATATCTTACAAACCTCGAGAAATCACTTGTCATTCGTAGATCTTTTGACGGTACATATCACTGAGATTGACCATACTTCAAACTGCAGAGATCTTCTTGACGTAGTCGAGTAAGGCGCATGAATGCTTGGACCCGTCTGGATTCAAGATGACGAAGGCAAGTAATAATACTGTAATCTTATACCTGCAGATATGATGGCTCTAATCTTCAGAAGCACACAAAGAACAAGTTAAAAACTCACCGGCCCTTCGGCAATGGCACCGCCCGCCCCTGAAACTTAAATGCATGGAATACAGCGAGCATGCTACGGGACTTTCCAACTTCCGATTCCAAAAAGGCGGCGGTTAGATACTGCCGCAGATATCACAGCTGTTTCTCTGGATTCATGAAGTCGACGACGATAAGCACATTGATCGACATTTTCAACTTCCCTATCCGAGCGGAGACCCGATCAAGCTTTCGTTCACGTATATGGGTCCCAGAGATCGCCAGTACTATGTAGCCATGTTTAGTATCACCTATAGAAATCGCGTTGCGAATCGCTTGCACGAGTTTGCTTAGAACGTCCCTTTTCTTGACCTCTTGCGTATCGGAGTCAAAGGCTGTGGGAAACATATCCACCGCCTCTTGAGTCTCGTCTAGGACGCAGAACAACCCGCGATTCCATATATCGCCGAGTTGCATAGTCATCGATCAGCTCTTGTTTGAGGTCGTAATGATGATTATGTTCGAAAAGGTTTACTACGTGCAGGAAGATTTCATCGTAGTGTTCGATCCCATGACGAACATCAAAACCAGGCAGACAATGGGCGGGAGAAACTTGCAGGAACGTCCAGTATCGTTTTCCTTGAGCAGAGTGACAGAGTCGACACTGTCCATGGAGGTAAGACAGCAAAGTAGAGTGCGGAGGACTTTGAGGCGAGCGACCAAGACACGCAAGATACGACTGTGCACCTCGATCTTCCGAGTCTCCTGCTCTGCTCTCTCATAAACCGACCTGGTCCTGCCATGAAGGCCTGTAAAGCGTGCTGAAGGTGCCAACGTGCCAAGTGTCACCTCCAAGTCCTTCGATCCAATATCGCCTGGAACCACTCTGCAAACTAGATACGGCCCCCAGCGTTTGCAAAGCTTTACGTTGATTTCGTCCAAGATGCTGCCTTCAATTCGAGAGTTTGAGCTGGAAGCCTGGGGCTCCGACTCACTCGCGCCGTCGATGTTCAAGATGACTGAGCGAGTGCGAAATCGTCAGGTTCGTGTCGTGTTGCGAAACGGTTATTAAACTCACGATGGTTCAACGTTCATCAACTGCGTGTAATTGTTTTCATTGTAGCATGATGCCGCGATCAGGGCCAAAACGGGAGTGTTTTGCTTTCGACGAAGGACGTCTATGCACCTCAAGAGACGCAGAAGGTCAGCATTGAAGGCGACGTTGGGATCCATGGAACGAAAGCACGATGCGACGATCTGGAGGATCGCTGCACAATCGTATGCGTCACACTGGCTAAGTTTCGAGCAGCAACCCAGTCTCAATATTTCCCTGTTACACTGCTCGATGAGATGGGGAGCGATGCGAGATATGTTTGAGTCGACCATCATGGGGCTGGAAAACATGTCAGTATGATGATACCTGAGACGGTAAAGAGCAGAAAGAACTTGAACGGACTGAGGTACGCCACATTACGTAACTCAATCCAAACAGGCGCTGTGTCGCGGTTGCAGCGAATACTTTGCAGTCGAAGACATGAAGCGGCTCAACTACATGCGAGGGTACCGGCGACGGATCAATGAGGTTGAGCACACTACAACGTTAGGCAGATCTTGTTGCGAGTTTCAACGCCGGACCAGCCGCCGCGGCGCACGCAACGCTCCACGCTATTGTACATGGAATGCCATTTTACATATCGTTCCATCTTCACAAGGTATCATAGGGACGATTGCTGAGCGCTGGATATGTCGAGTTCTTTTGTTATTTCGTTTGAACACCTGGCCATAATTAAATCACCGCCGTCAGAGTTCATAGCCATGTATATGATAAAGCAAGATCACTCACTCTTGTTCATCGCATCGAGCAAATCGTCCCTCCATGGGAACGATTCATCACAGGGGTAGACCAATTTCGTATACACCAGTGGCACAACGACGGTGAGCCCAGGAGGGCCCACGACCATAGCAAAGAACACGTCGTTCGTGTCGCCAACAGGGCTGTGCTCGTTGTCCGTCACGTTCTCTACGTTCCTCGCGAGCATACCCGCTGTGCTTTCCACGTCGCTGAAGTTGGCGATAGACTCCACTCTGGCGTCTCCGACGCAGTAGAAGCCGGGGGCCTCGTCTGCGTGGAGGGGTCGTACTTCGATGACGAGAGCGTCCGTTCTCGATGCGGAGGGGTTGTTGTGCAGGTTGAGGGCGTGTACGCCACAGGTCGTCATTGTCCCGATATGCTTGTTGCACAGTTTTTGCAGGGCACGAGCGTGCGCTGAGAGTTTTGGGTGTTCTTGGCGCAAGGACATGGCAATTTGGCATATTGGTTTATGTTCTGACCAGGCAGCTTTTTGACATTCCTGACACTGTTGGTATACGACACACGATTAGCCACGGTACTCTCATAAATCAATCAACATGGGTGGGTACTCACGCAGTACGTATCGACTTGGCAGCCATTGCAGCGCAGCATTGGGACATCGGAGCTGCGGTATTGCCAACAATGCTGGCACACCATGCTGCCTCTCTTCTTCGCATCAGCCTTAGGTTCAGAAGGGCCAGCCTCGATTTGTAGTGAAGGCTTTCGCCAGGTAGGAGACTCAAGACATGAGAGATTCGTGACGGTCCAAGAACCGCGCGAGTCGAAATTATCGGCTTTCCAAGCGCTGCGTTCGAACCACCCAGGGCTTACGAGCGTCTTGCCGGGCATATTGATGTGATAACGAGTGGTGGTGTATGCGTGAGTCTGTGGGTGAATGAGCGGTCTGTATGTTGTAGTAAGCTTGAGAAGTTTGGCATACCTCAAGTCATACTTTATACCGGAACGCCACGCACGGCTCAGGCCTTTGCTCATCACATCAGAGCTGAATATAGACCGCTTACCCTCTTTTGTCTTGACATATGAGCGAAGTCGACAGTCTCATAGGGAACACAAAAAGGCGGGCTGGTGACGACAGCTGACAATAAAGTTAGAAGCGAGGCACTCACGGTCGTCGAACCACATTATCAAAATCGCCAACACGACCAGTTACGTCGGTGCATTTTGCAGGGCGAATCAATGACTAGTCCCGTTGTCCCGGTGGGGGCCATTGCAACGTACTTATGTCGTGTTTGGTGGTATAACGTCCTACATACTTCGTACATGCGTGATCACTAGAAGCGTCAGCAATCCAGAATCACGGTATGGACTGTGGTACGAGGGCAAGCAAAAGACGGTGCATGGGGGATTAAATGGTACAATGGGTAAGCGGTAAGAGTTGAATCAGAGTCCGGTGTCGTTAGATCGTAAAAAAAAAGCAGCAGCAGCAGTGTAGACTTCTACCTACCCCTTCACCTCGCACGCATCACTAAGCGGCGGTGGACAAGATGTGATGTTATGATGATGCCGTCTTGCTCTCGGGGATAGACTCTAAGGGGTATTCGCCGTCTTCGTGGAACTCTTCTTCGAGAGCTTTGCGCCCTGCTTCTGTCATCACAGGTATACCGTCATCTAGGTTGCCGTCAAAGTAGACCGGGACAAATCTGCAAGAGATATCATGAGCGGTAGCTAATCGGAGAACAGCGGTCATTACTCACGTCTGGTTCTTTTGCTTCATTAAGGCTGCGTCGTCCCTCTGCTTCTGCTCAATGATCAACTTGTGTCTCGTCGCCTCCGAATAATCCTTCGACAACAAATTAGTAGTGACCTTCTCCCACATCTTTCTACTCTCCGTCGGCATCTGCTTTTCTAACGGCCTGACCATCTTCGGAATCACGTGCAACGTAGAGAGGTCCAAAAGCGTCGCATACCCAGAGTCCGGCGCGTCCACTCTCTTCCAACGGATAGACGACTTCCAGGACCCATCAAACACTGCAAGCACCCTGGATCGCGGAACGTGCTTGACCTTCATCCACTCCTCGTGAGCGGTCTCGCCAGGCGTGTACGTGTGAATGACACCCTCACAGAGGAAATGCGCACGTCCCAACCAAGACTCTTCCTTGTACTCGATGATGGTGCGCAGGTTCTGTCCGTCTGGCCCGGTACACGTGATGATCGTCGAGTCGGCCACGGTGATATAGAAGCTGCCCCGAAGCAGTCCATTCACGTAGGCCGTGGGATGGGTGATCTGGTACGTCTCACCCTCGCCGGGTCCACCGTTGATCTTGACGAAGAAACCCTTGTTGTAGTTGCCTGCGACCACACGGAGCGTTGTCCCAGACACTTTGGCGGATATTTGGTCGATGCCGGTGAGCTCTAGGTGACGACTGGGGCAGGCCGCGGTGAAGGTCGAAACGGGGGGATGGTGAGAGACCTGCTCCGTCAAATAAGTGACCCGGACGCGAGGAAGGTCGCCGAGAGTGGGTACATCTCCACCTTCGAGGAGCGACCCTGACTGGGATGCACCGGAATTGGCGAGGCTCAGGTTGGACATTCGGGCATCGAGCTCGGTGTCGTTGAGATCCGGCGTGGTCGCCGGCGTGCTCTTTCTTGTGCTCGGCGCCGAAGCAGTCTTGGAGATGGTGCTGACGACACTCAGTGTGCTCTTGTTGCTTCTAGCGCTTCTGAAGCTGGCCGTCTCCGATGACGAATGACGGGGCGAAGGCGCAGCAAGTGCGGACAAGCTGGACTGCGCCGCAGCCTCGGAGAGATAGAGATGCTGAAGGGGTGGCTGCATGGGATCCAAAGGGTAACTGACGGGTATGACATCCCAATGCGCACGGAAATGCTCTCCCAGCACTGAGTTGTACGGCTTGCACACTTTGCCACGCTGTGGAGGGTCATTTGAGTACGAGGAATGACACCTGTAAGGTGACACCAACGCACAATAAACTTGAGATCCTTAGAGAACGTGAACCGAAGGACGGCAAGCATCCGCTCGAAAGGATCGTCGGAATCGTTGATGCTGAGAGGCACGTCAGTTCCGTCACTCGTTCACAATCAGGCCATCGCGTGGCTACTCACGCAGCAAATAGGTCGGGCCTGTCAAGATACTGCCAGTACTCGAGGTTCGGGATGGGCTCCATTAACGACGCGGGCAACGAGAGGCGCCTGGATGTATACGTTAAAGCACGGAGCGACGGACAGAAGAGAGCCTGACGTACATGGCCGCGATATCTTTGACACCGAGACATCTCTTGAGGAGCTGGACAATCATCTTGAGCTTGCCACTCTCTCCGGTATCGCTCGTCTCTGGGACAGAGATGGGCTGGTCAATGGCTGCCTCGTCAACATCCTCCGGTTTGTCCAATGTCGAGGCCATGGCGATTGTGTTTGGCGATGTTCGGCTGATTTGACGATGAACGACAGAGGGAAAGACAGCGACCGACGAACGGGGCAGGGAAAGAGATTGGCAGGGCTCAGACAGCAACTCTTGAGTCTCTTCACGCACGTTGCACAGCGAAAGATGTCAATATTAATGGTGTCTAACAGGCGCCCATCTTGACTGCCGCTGGGCACGTTACGTAACATCCAGATCTGGCAGCAGAGTCTTCCCGTGTGTGCACCTGCGCAGCAACAGAGACTCAGAGGGACATAGAACCGAAGACAGCGCCTCCCTCTCACTCCCGCAAGTGTCCGACCCTGCACGAGGATTAAAATTGAGCTTGTAAAATAAATTATTCGTATTTACATAACTAAATAAATAACATTCATATAAGTTTAAAAATGATTCGACCCGGGCTCGAACCGGAGACCTCTCGCGTAACCGTAGGAACCCGGATCGGATTGCCTAAACTGTGAGGCGAACGTGATAACCAACTACACCATCGAACCGACATTAGACCAATATAAAGATGACTGATCTCATTTGAAGACTCAGATAATAACAAGAGTTTAGCCTCGGACTGCGCAGGAAAAAGATACACGTCGAAATGACCAGTATTAAAAAGCACGTCGGAGACTCAAGACATGATTGAACAACATGGCAGATATTATTCGCTGTTCGCGTAGATGAGAATGATGACACAGCAGGATGGCAGGCCACCTGTGGTCGTAAGCAGGATGCGGGTAGCTGGGCACCAGCCTGTTGGAATTTCTGAGTATGAAGACAGACAATGCGGAGATGCGCATCGAGCACGCAATAAGCAAGGCTGAGTATGGCTCGAACGCATGGGCAGGTCGCGAGGTCCAGAAGTTACGATGTCGTCACACAAGTCGAGCAGAAGCAGGTGGCAATTCCTGGCGACAAACGGCGATGACTCCAGTACACAATGCTGGTAGTAATCGTCCAGAGAAGAACCTTGCACGAGCACCACCAAAAAGACTGGCCCCAGCGGCGACAGAGTACCCCTTTGAGATCTGCTAGGACCGGCTTCTGTCCTCTGCGGTGGCATATATATAGAGAAGTAATACGATGTGAACGCACATCGGGCGATGGCAAGCGGCAGCAGTGCAGTATGCAATGGGCAGCAATAAGCCCAAGAGACAATGCGGGGGATCTCTAACCCCGAAAAAAAGGCTTGGTCGAGCATGAGTGGGGCCCAGAAATAATGGGGAGTCCACGGCTCGACCGACTAAGCGCAATGTGCAGGGACAAGCAGTAAGGTGTCACGATGTGCGCACGTACATCGTGACACAGCGGTAGGCAGTAGCGGTAGGCAGTAGCGGTAGGCAGTATCGCAATAGCATATGGCAAATGGCAGTGGGGCGGCAATATGCCCCTGGGGAGGTATTCATCCCCTAAGCAGTATGGGGGGTATATATCCCCATGAATCTGGACGAAAGCCGCGATGCTGGGGATTGTCATCCTTGGTTCGGTTGTCGTCAATGACTTGGTCGGCCCCTATCGATATGGTACGAACTTCTAGCTTCGCCAGCCGAAAGCAAAGGACCGCGACGTTCGGCTAGATATCTTGACATTCGTCAACGCACCCACACCCACGTGCACTCGAACCATAAGCGAATGTCGCAACCCAATTGCGAGATGGTGGTGGTCGAAAGGCTCGCGCCACGACTCACTAAACAGTGGCAACACTGGCGCCGATCTCGCAGGATCGTCCTATTCCATCGTACATCTACAACAGCTGGTCCAATGAATCGTTTACAGGTTCATCTGGTATTATGTCTTCGGCTGGACGGTTTTGGTAGGGGTCAGCCCAAGACTCAGCGCATTGACCGCTGATTTGGCATTCTGCTTCAGCTTCAGCTCCTGCCCTTCCTGGCCTGTCTCAGCATACCCGTAACCCAGCTTGTCCGCCATTCTCTGGACGCCTTCGTCTTCTCTGACAACTTCTCCCAGGACGCGCTGCTTCCCCCACCACTCTGTTGCTGACGCTCTCAGCGATGGATCACGCATGACCGCGCCACGCGCGTATTTGAGGGTGGTCAAACGGGTCAGCGTTTCTTGGAGATGTGCATGGGTTTGCTGGATAGTTGTGGTGGGGTCTGTGGTTGCAGGAGCGACTGGTCTAGTGACGTGAATGACGACAGGGAGCAGGAGAAATAGCAGGTGCCGACACAGCCAGAGATTATCGTGAAGCTATGGATTTATGAAAGTCAGAGCATTGTCGCTGCATATGTCTATTATTTTACGCACCATGAACACGCCTAGCCCGTCTTTGGGTACTCGGACGGCGTGCGACGCCACCATGTATCCTTCCAGTGCAGCGACACAGACGACACCGGCGGAGGCGTATGTCCTCCAGCGTTCTCTATGACTGCCCCTGATGGTAACGAGAGCTATGAATGCCGTCTCGCGCACATATTCAAGCAAAGGTCCTGGCAAAGCGTACAGTGCGAATTCGTCGTATGTCGTGCAGTATTCGCAGTCCTGCAGAACAGACTGGCCAAATCTGTGAAACAACGTCGTGTCAGTATTTGCGAATACAGAGAGAGGGAAGTTCCTAGACCTGACATAGAGTGTCCGGAAGTCAAAGGATGACATTCGCGTAAGGAGACTTTCCAAAGGTTTCGGAAGAGCGGCGTCCAAGTCTAATCCTGCTCGCTGCAGCAGCACGGTGCGTATGCTGTCCGAAGGCATCGTCATGGGTATCTTGAGTTGTTGGAATATGTTTGGTGGCCATTTCAGGAAGAGAACGTAGATGATATAGGTGGTGTGTAGCAGGACGAGTATCGTGATTGTCGACCTATACGGAGACTCAATTGGGGAAGATCTTCTTTGACGCAGAAACAGGTATAATGGGACATTGACTAGAGCTGCTGATAGTATAAACGCGTCCATGGATGCTGAAATGAGAGGCATCGCGTCTTAGAAGAAGTTGCAGACAAGTGGCGTTAGAGTGGTACCGGTCAGAACAGTACTAGTGCCATGTCAAGAGCGTAAGCGCGGAGACTGGGGACTGGGACAGGTGTGTCTGGCGGCTGTTTGTTTCCTTCTCCAGACCATCATCATCGTGATGGTCGGTGCTACGTCTCTTGTTTTGTCGCAATAGGTTTGCTGCATCCTACAGACTCGTTGGAAATGCAGCCTACAACGATAGCGTATGAAATTTCTCTCAGTCGCGACGGGCTAAGCTAACAACGTTTCTCAGCATGGTGACGGACTTCTTCCACCCAAACGTGGGCGGGGTGGAGAATCATATCTACATGCTTAGTGCAAACATGATCCAGCGTGGACACAGGGTGGGTGTGCCCTTGTTTCCGCTCGTTTTAGTACTGAAAATTTTCCCAGGTGATTGTCATAACTCACAGCCATCCTCCAGACCGCGTAGGCATTCGCTGGATGCTGCCATCACTGAAGGTGTACTATATACCCTTTCCCACCATCGCCTCGTCCGCGACGCTTCCAGATTTTCTTGCATTTCTGCCATATCTGCGCACAATCGTGCTACGCGAGGGTGTCAAACTCATACACGCTCACGCGAGCCTGTCGTCTTTCGCACATGAAGGTATCCTTCACGCGCACCTCATGGGTGTCCGGACCGTGTTCACAGACCACAGTCTCTTTGGTTTTGATGATGCCGCTAGTATTCTGACAAACAAGCTGCTGGAGGGCGCGTTGCGCAACGTAGACGCGGCTATATGCGTCTCAAATACTGGTCGAGAGAACACGGTGCTTCGTGCGAAGCTGCTCCCTCATCTGGTTTATGTGATACCCAACACTCTTGTGGCAGACCATTTCAAACCAAACCCAGTGAGCACGCCTTCAGACACAGGTGCGTTGTCTCTGCATACACTCCGCACGTTACATATTTACGCCTTGGAAGTAATAATCATCGTCATGGCCCGATTGGCTTACCGAAAAGGCATCGATTTACTGGTAGCCACTGCACCGCGACTGTGTGCCCTATTTCCAAACATCAAGTTTGTCATAGGTACTTTCCATTCAATTTCCTTCCCATATCCCCTTCTGAGTCAGTGTAGGTGGGGACGGCCCCAAAATGATAGATCTCTTGCAAATGCGCGAGAAATACTTGTTGCAAGACCGCATAGAACTTTTAGGAGGTGTCAGGCATAGCGACGTTGGAGGGGTGAGCAGACTTTTGCGTTGTGTCCAACGTACGCTCATGATATTCAGGTCTTCACACGAGGGACAATCTTCATGAACACATCTCTGACCGACTCGTTCGGCATTGCTATTCTTGAAGCTGCTTGTGCTGGACTGTATGTTGTGTCCACTCGCGTCGGAGGTGTTCCAGAGATTCTGCCAGAAGACATGATTTCATTTGCCAATCCAGATGAAGATGGTATGTGGTCTTGGTGTCTTGGTTCTTCCGTATGGCTGATGTGGTTTTAGACGTTATACGCGCAATGTCAGAAGCAATCAGAATTGTTTCAGCGGGAGAACATGATTCTCAACGCGCGCACGAGCGAATCAAGGGGTTTTACAACTGGAACGACGTTACGGAACGTACGGAACGTGTCTACCAGGAGGTATTCAAGACTGAACCATACGATTTCTGGACACGACTATACAGGTACAATTCTACAGTGTGGATACGTCATCTGTTGAACTGAACATGTTGCCGCAGAACTCTTGACATAGGCCCGTTTGCTGGACTCATCTACGTGTGCATCTTACTGGTCGACTGTGTATTCTTTCTATTTCTTGAATGGTGGTTACCGGAGCATGATTTGGATAAAGTCGAGGCGCATTGGGACCCAGTCAAGTTCAAGGAGGTAAATCGTACTGAGACCTATCCTCTACGTCAGACTTTAATGTTCGTACCATAGATGGCCTCTCAGCACGAAGAAGCAAGCATTCATTAACGCAACACCAATAATATACCCGCTCTAGGATCACCATATCCTGTCTGCCATTTGTTTATCGATTTCCTCTTACTACTTTCCCAATCACTCCAGACCCATGGCAGACCGACAGTCGCTCAGGCGAAAACACTGTGACTCCGTAAATGGTAGTGCTTGGTCTGAATCAAAATGAAGCCAGCCACTGCTGGTTGAGACTGCCACACAAAGACGCAGAAGCGGTCAGATTCGAAATCCAACTAGCCAGCCTTCGGGGGAGAAAGTTGGGACAAAATCCGACCAGCCTCTTTGTGCGATCTTCTTCATCTCCCACATCTTAGCTCACCCTTCACCAGAACACATTTCATCCACTTCAGCATCTCTTCAACATCACCATGGCCCCCGCTATTCCTATCCCCACCGCCTACAGCGCAACCGACACCGGCCACGCCAGCTCCCAAGCCAGCCCCAGCCCCATCCGCCCCTTTGCTCTTGCTGCCCTCGGTATTGCCTGCTTCATCGGCATCGTCTATATGCTGTTTTGCTTCTTGTATCGGCCCAAGGCAGAAGCTAAGGCTAAGCCTACTGGACTTCGCGAGCTCGTGCTTCCTGGCCTTATCATTCCCAAGCAACCCAAGCGTCCTCTCAGATGGTTAGCATTCTTGAAGGCGGTCTGGCCGGTGAGTACTGTCCTATCATTCATAGCTTTTTCGGACCACGTTGTTAATGTGCGGTCAGTTCAAGCATACGTCGTCTGAAGTGACTATTCCTGTCAACGGGATGAAAGAGACGCCCGAGGAACCTGAGAAGGATCTCGAAGCCCAGATCACCGAAGAAGCTTCTCCCAGCATCGAGGACGATGCCCCCTTCCAATCACTGCCTGAGGCTGAGCCTGTTGACACGCCGTCTCTTTGCGAAGACATGTCTCCTCCCATCCCTGGAGCCTGGTTCGACTTGGACAACCTCATGGCGACTCCTCTCGGGGACTTGGAGGCTTTCGACTCTGAGTCTGAGTATAGCGACGATAAGGAGCATGTTGTTTGCGGCGGCGGCGACGGTGACTATGACGACATCCACGACATCTTGGACGAGTACTACACCCAGTCGTCATCCATGCTCTCCCTCAGCATGTCCACTAGCCAAGTCACCGGAGTAGGACTCGGGATCACCGTCCCCGTCATCCAGTTGGACAGCTGCCCGTCTCGCATCTCGCCTCCCCAGGATGTCAACTTCCCCGACGAGGCACCTCAATCTCCCGTCATCGTGAACACCAGCCCTGAGGTCGAATACCTTGACGTCCCTCCTGCTCAGTTCTGCGGAAAGGATCGTATGGACGCTGAAGCCTCTGCTCGCTCTCGCTCTCACCTCCGTCGGCTCTCTACGCTCGCTACTGTTGCGGAGCTCTGCGTTGTCAAGAGAAACCCTGCTGTCGGAGGTGCTTGCCCTCATCCTTTCATTACCGGCAGCGACGAGCTTGGTGTTGACCTTCAGACTCCCGCACTTGATACTCATCAGGTCGAGCATGGATGGTTCTGAGGTTGTGAACGCACATAAACTATCTACTTCGTCATCGGTCACCTCGTCTCGGCGCTCGCGTCTTTCTGGCTTCTTGCATCCTCGTTTATTTGGCTGCATCTCATCTCTATTTATCAGGTAGGTTTTTTCAGACATTCATCAGTTCCCTACTGACTGAAAGCTTTCANAAAACCGCATATAACTTATTTCATATATAATCCCATCCCATTGCTTCTCGACATGAGGCCGCCTGTAACGGGGCAGCCTCGTTGTCTATCTTCCTTTCATCACACCCCACCTTCCAGCACCAGGCTAAGCATACGCTAAGCCTCGTCTCTCTCCCCATTTCTTTTCGTCGCACATATCCTACATATCCCATCTCTCATCCGGCTGCCTTCTCCGGGCCCAGCATCGTCATCGTTTTCTACCTCCTTCCATCGCACATCCCCTCCAAGTCCCATCTTCCAACATCAAGCTAGCTATATCAGGGAAAGCCTCGTCTCTTTTTCTTTACTTCTCGATACTTCTCGACTCCGCATTCGCATTCGTTTGTTGTACGATCAGGGCACGTACTTGCCTACCCGTACATATCCTTCTCGAAGACTGTAACCTTCACTATAAAACCTATACATTGTCTGAGTTATAATTTCTCTTTCCTCTGCGCTTGAACAATGTCAAGCCTATCATATTAGAATTACAAGTGGTAAGGCCAACCGCCGGCCAGGTATCCGTACAATACAACTATGATACAATTGAGAGAACGAATGAAGACAAACATTATGACGCGGGACGATTAGCACGCATAGAGTGGTGGAACCAAATGGAAGGGACCTGAGACTGATGAGACGTCCAAACGCTCAAACCAGATATCGAGAGAAGGCGCTCTCCCAAGCTTTCTTTGCGTCTTTTTCGATAACGTCCTGAAGAACAAGCAAGCACAGCGTCAGTGTAGGAAGAAAACGAATCGCTCGGAGAGACTTACGCCGTGACACATGATGATCCTTTCGAAATCCCACTCTGCGACCGCCTTCGCGTCGCGCTTCATTTCCCTAAGCCAATATTTCAGTTTCCGGTGCTCCTGCATCACAACATCGAAGTCACTCACGATTTGTCCTTGCCCTCGGCCCACAAGAACTTCTTGAATCCGTCACTATATGGCTCGAATTTAGGGAAGAAGAAGGCGGGTTTGGCATTTGGAGAGTCTGATTTGGAGTACTGTTCGGTGGCAGGGAGGTTGAAGATTAAGTCGGCGACGAGGAGGGTCTTCGATGCGACATGGAACCAGGCGACATCTTTCTTGGAGAAGCCGGAGAAGTATCTAAAACCAGTGACATATGCAAGTCTCAGAAATATGTCCTTGTATATTCCAGCGAAATACGCACATAGCTTTGATCTGAAAGTGATATGGGTTAAAATGTGGAGACTGCAGGGATAAAGAGATGGTCGTACCTCGTCTTCGAATCCGTATGTGGCATCAGCTGGATCTACACCGTAAGCTAAATGGGACAGGTGAGTAAATGTGGTCGACTTCAGTAGCACGAGCGACTGACATCCAGTGAATTGCCAGTCTTCTCCCTTCTTCTTCTCTGGAAGACCTTGCACGCCAATAACCTTGGCTTCGGGATATGCCTTATGCCATTCAGCTATATCGATGTCACTACATGTCAGTGGCATAATTTCAAATGTGATTGCGGTGACAGAACGCACTGAGGTAGAAATGATGATCTGCGGAGGCAGCCACGATGTAGCTAAACCATTGAATTTTCAGTGATGTTGATGCTAAGAGTGAGAATGCATGGTGATTACATACACGACTGTTGCGTTCATATCGTCAATGGCATCCTTGGTTCCACGGGTGAGTGGTGTTGAGGCTATGACCCAAAGAGTGTCGTCCGACAGCTTGATAGCTGTCGACCGTCCACCCATGGGCAAAAGTCCCAGGAATTTGGAGAATGGTCTGAATGGACGTAGTGAGCTACATGTGACTTCACATAATCATGATAGGGTGATACATACTTTGAGAAGGTGGTAATCTCAGGCGTCAGCTGATAGTGGTGGTAAGTACTTCAGTGAGTAGAATATACTAGTCGTGTACACCAGGACATACTTGACGGATGACAATCTCTGACATGATGATAGCGTTCTGTGGCCAGTAGTAGTCAATAGAGGAGGTATAGAACGATTGAGGAGTTGAGGCCTCCTAACAGCTATATGCCTCCTTCTTATACCCTGACCTCGCCGGCGACGCGTTGTTAAAGGGGTACTGGACTAGAAGCCGGCGAGACCCGTGAGGCCAAGAGATATGAAGCTCGACCGTTTGGATCTCACGGTGAGCCTCGATTTCGACGTCGAAGCCATTCGAGTCTTCATTTCCCAAAGCTCGATATCCAGAACTTAGAATGATGACTATGGAAAACGAATCAGCGTCATGTGGCCTACGGCAAACCCGAGAACTGACTTATCCGTGTCCATGGGTAATTTGTGGATTGAAAAGAGGATGCATGATAGTGTCGATCGCAATGAGCTCGAGTCATGTACCAAACAAGACCGTGACCGCCAAGCGACACAGCGTGTGCCCGCTCGTCACACGCTCGCCTTGCTGGGTTAGTACGTATGCTTGTGTGGATCAGTGATCGATTTTGCAGCATCGCGAACCTCACTGCGTGACAAGGACGTGCATGTCATATCGATATCATAGTCCGCCGTGGCTGGTGGACAGCAGTGAATAGCTATAGAGAACTGAAGCTAAGTCGCCACATAGAAGTACACGCTTATTGCGCATTGGGTATGCAACGGTATGTGATAAAGATCTGGGTCAATAGCGGCAAGAAGTTTTCTGGATTCTGTGTTCTTGACAATATTGGGTCATGAAAGTTGGGAGGGCGACTCAGAGTCAGTCCTCGGACTTGCCCGGACTGCCTAGCTCGAGCGCCTTCTGCCAGACACACCTGTCCCAGTCTCCCGGAGGCACGCGCCGAAATTATTGAATGGCTGTGCAGTGTGCTGGCCCTTCAGCTTGCCGCACACTGTCAGTGCAATGTTGCACGAGTACTGTGACAATACACCCATACACGATTCTCTGCAAATTTGACGACTGTGCTTCGTAGTCTTGGTCTTTCTCGCAAATATGATCTCAAGTTACCGATCTCAATGTGTTGCTCTGCGCCTGCAAGATGTGTTTGACGACGGGAAGGGTTGCTGTCGCCGCGCTACCCAGCCTGAGATATCTCAGCCATATCCTTCCACTATTGAGTATGTACTGGGTGTCGCAAACGGGACCGTATCAAAGTACGTCGTTGATATTATTCGCACACTCAGACAGCTGACCCGCTCTAGCACTGGCAGTACTGCATTTTGGCACTTCACATGCAAAGATACATGTCTCATTTCTATGTCCTCACTACGCTTTTCTGCAAATGTCGTTTTCTGTCATTCTCAGGTTTTGATCGCTTCTCGGGGTCAGAGAAGGCATTTCCGAAGGTGAGAAGAAGTGCTTCTTGACGTTCAACGTTTCTCAGATGATCTATAATCTGATTGATAAGTAGGGACAACGGTTCAAGTACTGTATGTTGCACGCATTCATGCAGGGCTTACTTCAAGAGATCTTCATCACCCTTATCAGAGTGGAGATTCGAGTTGAGAACACCGAGACCCCGATCTACGGTGCTGAACACGCCGATATCAATGGCATTCTTCTTCAAGATCCGCTCAGATTACTTTGATATCTGTGTTCACCTCCAGAAGCTTACTTGTCTGCAACTTATGGAGACTCAATCAGGGCCATAGGTTCTGCTCGCGTGCCAAATCGCATCATGCACCTCGACGACCATTCTTTGGAGCAAGCAGCGAGATGAGACAAAAGTACAACTTACCATTCGGAATGTCCTCCCTTCCTACGTTCTTCGTAAGAAGATCTGGTCACCAAGGTTTCCGACGCGTAAGGATCAAACAACTGCCAATCAGCAGAGCGGGAGATGGAAAAAGCGAGGTATCCGTTGATGCACACAGTGTTTTCTCGCGACAAATGCTAGGCAATGGACGTTGGCCGAACCAGCGGGTATGAATATGTGTTGCATGTAGAGTGGTACGTCTCGCAATTGACCGCAGACCTTCAAGCTTCATGGCTAACTTGGTGCACAAGCTCGAAATATCGGAACCAAGATCGAGCCGGAGATCGTGTAAGTAGACCGAAGCTTTCTTTCATTGCTTGATAGGGAAAACAACCACCTTACTTCTACGCGAAAGCCCTTGAGGATGCGTTCCGAGCCGCCGTACAATGAACCTCAGTGTACCCGGTGCCGACGGTCAATGCGACTGTAGTTTGATATCCAGGACTCTGTCACTTTATCATGGTACGTAGTCTTATGTGGGCCTGAACGCGTGCTGAAAACTTCTGAATATCTGCATCGTCCTAGCTTTCATAGCTGTACTCGTGCTGTATGATTCACATTACACACGAAAAGTCGACGGTATCAGTCTCGGCACCGAAGCAAAAGGATTAAAAAACAATGTTACAAGTACCGTGGTGGCGTTCCAGCTCTTGATGTTGGTGTGATGGTACATGATCACCATTTGCAGGCTGTAATCGCGCAAGACAACGCATGCACCGGCGGACGATACTTTGGCCGGTCAGAAAACGCTACCTTCCATCATCTAGGTCACTGGGTGGGTGTGTTCTTACCACATTCATTAAAGACTGATCTCGTCAACATCCATGCCGGTCGTTGTCGAGCAAGTACCCTCGGTCCATGGTCTGGAGCAAATCGCGAGGCGTCAGGACCGAATATGCCTGGCACACAAGCTCGGAACAGCTCTGCTTCCGACATGCTTTCACGCACTGCTATCTTGACTTGTGGGCAATTAGACTGTTTCACGTGTTTCAGCAAATCTGACCTCATGGCTACCAAAGCAGTGAGCTTCGATGGTGCGTGCTCGGAGATAGCTTGCTGAGAGTTCTGTTTGAGGTCTCACCGACGTGTTCAAGTTATAGATATGACTGGATGTCAAGTTTTGATGTTTCTATCTCAAGAAACTTGCTCGCAGATCAAGCACAGAACATCTACGCGGGAGCGGTATCATGAGTCACTTGCAGGCGAGTAGCTATAGATCCTCGTCTATACAGTCACGATTCGCCATTCTTCACTTGTGTTGCACACCTACTACTAGACGATATCGATGTCTGGGCATGCGCAAGAGCTCGACATTGTAGCACAGATCTAGGGCCATCCGGATAGTTCCGATATCGGACGCGCGTCACCCCACGATTCCACGAAACCATCAATGTCATACCTTCAAGCTTCACCGTTGATTCATGCATGGACGTGTTTTCGAAACAATCTAGTTTCTTTGACTTGGTCTTCGGGCTCGGATGTGAACCAAAATTGCATTCGCTCGATGTATGGCTTCTCCCAAAGTATAGCTATTTACCTCCAGGTCCAGTCAAGACTCACGGATATCGACTTAGGTGCGTTGCCATAGCATGACAGTATTGCGAGACATTGTTTGGTGACACGCTCACGCAGTCTCACTTGGCATAGATTCGTTGATAACCAGGTTGTCTTTCAGATAATCTCTCTCCGATTGTCGCATATGCACGTGGCGCTCGAAAATCAGTCTGACTTGGAGTTGAGTGCATGTGCACAACACAGCATGTACGCAATATCGCTCGTTAATTCGACAGAACGAAGCGCTGATGGATCACGATTATTATCAGCAGTAATAGCACCGCTTCCATTGCAGCTGCAGAGAACTTGTGACGCCACAATGTTCATCCGGCTATCGGAGCCATGTAGTCGCAGGGACCCAGTGCACAACTCCGAATCTTGTATGTATATGTTGAACACTGTGCCGTCGAGATCCCGTTGCGGAACGACTGTCGGAAGGTGTTGGAAGGGAGCAACGTCCCCATTACGGGAAAGTCCCTGGCCGAGGGATGATGTCGGGCTGATGCTTTGACAAAGCATACCTGCTTCAGCGTTGTACTTCAAGTTCACCCTTGATCTTAAGCTCCACACGTTCGGGAGAAGGATGTCGTTTTCCAGACAGGAGCATCATATGTCAGCCATCTTCTTTGGAAAAGAGACATGTACCAGTATGTGACGTTAATTGACCGGTGTTACTGGCATATCACAGCTCATGAACCACTTCTCCTACCACACGCACAGGTTCCTTATCTTATCCAGTCACGTCTTCTCCTTGCGTTTGCCTTTAGATCAAGCGCGAGACGTCTCTGATTGTGCTACTCAATCTGCGGTCTAAGCTATCAACGGGTCACCGTCCTATGAGCCTGAGCGTGTCGTGTCTGGCCAATGCCACATTCTTGTAGAACGCACGGTTTTTTTTGATGGTATAAACTGTTCATCCTATGCTCGTGTATAAAAAGCCGTGCCTTGTCTTCATCCAGGCCCCCCAAAGTTCTCCGACTTCGAAAGCCCCGCCATAACAGGAATACCAGCATGCAGCACATCGATTCAGATGTTCAGATTAATCTCCCTCCAAGCGACACCCTCCACAATGTATGTATCCACTACGCTTGTACACCCACACAACGCTGACAGTTTTATCTGCACAGGGATTTCGCGTAGACCTGAGTGGCGTAGCTGCGGCAATCGAGGTGAGTGATTACTTCCTGTGGTATCTAAACCCTGTCTAAATTGACACTGCGATTTGCTAGACCTGCCAGTCTGTCAAAGCTGCCGTTGCTCTGGTTGTAGATGCGGAGCTTTGGGCTTTTGTCACGCCCGAGGATGTTTCTGAGGACGAGGTTATCATTGCCGTCCAGAAGGTGCAGCCCTCCCATGCTGTTCCTACACGCTTCAAGGCCTTGGAAGAGTTTCCTATCACAAAGTGCGTTTCCTCAGGAACTATGTATCTTTGTTCAATCCTTTTGACCATATGATCAGCGATCGAATTGACAAATATGCACTACTCCATATGGCCCTCAATGAACTTAGAACGATACCAGTGACCGTCGTGACCGCTGCTCAGGAGACAGTGGACGCCAAGACTGAAGAACAACCAGGTCCGCATTTACAATCCGAATTCTATCGTCAAGCACTGTACGAAGGCATAGCTTCGACCGAAGTTGTGCCGGCGCTCGCAGCCCCGCCGGGGGTCTACCATCGTGGCGTCATTTCCAATTCAGATAAGATCGATATAGATATCACCAAAGATGTCCAGCATATCCCTTCATTTTCTTCGTCCTCTTCGTCCTCGACGTCGGAGAGCGAGGAAGGGTCGATCACCAAAGCGGAGCCGGTCTGGCTGGGATACGAAGACGATGTTCTCCCAGAGAAGACTCAAGGCAGGCTCGTACGAAACCTACGCCACCAGATATTCTCTCTCTATCGCAGACTTTTCGGCGTCATATTCATTGTCAACATGGCTGTCCTCATTTCGTTGTTCATGAAGGGTCGGACAACCGCCCAAGAGCTTGGTCTCATAGTTGTTGCCAATTTGTTCTGCTCCATCCTAATGCGACAAGACTACGTCATCAACGCCTTCTTCACGGTCTTCTGCGCTGTTCCTTCTTCGTGAGTGCACCTCGACCGCTGCCGAAGGATCAATCATTTGATGCTAACGCCTGGACGCTTCAAAGGTGGCCGCTGGCGATCAGACGAGTATTTGCGCGCGTGTATCACATAGGTGGCTGTGAGTCCCTGCTTTTTTCTTTTCTTTGTGCCTCGGCATAATGCTTATTGTCCGATCACTGTGTAAAGTCCACTCCGGTTGCGCTTTCAGTGGTTTGGTCTGGCTTTGTGCCTTCGCTGGCCAGGCGACTAGAGAGGTGATTCAACACGGACCGGTAATTGATCTCATTCTCTTCCAATCTATCAGTGAACTTACGATCACTTGAAACAACAGACGTCGGTGCCCACTCTTGCAGTCACTTATGTGATCCTGTTGCTTTTGGTTGGAATAGTGGTGTTTGCCTACCCGAAAGCTCGTACCACACATCACGATTCGTTCGAAAAGACCCATCGGTTTTTGGGATGGTCTGCCACGGCCTTGGTTTGGTGTCAGGTCAGTAGCACTATCTTTGGAATGTAAGATAGACTACATTTAAACTTGCGCCCCTTCCAGGTCATTCTCCTCGTCAACGACTATCGGTTAACCGGGCAAACCCTTGGACATGCCCTCATACACGCGCCACCATTTTGGATGGTCGTTATCCTGACCTGCTCAATCATGCT
Source organism: Antrodiella citrinella (assembly GCA_004802725.1). Lineage (NCBI taxonomy): Eukaryota > Fungi > Basidiomycota > Agaricomycetes > Polyporales > Steccherinaceae > Antrodiella > Antrodiella citrinella. Next base: position 25,232 of record SGPM01000076.1, read on the forward strand.
TCCTTGGCTTCGCCTCAGGAAGGTCCCGGTTCGTGCCGAGGTTTTATCAAATCATGCCGTCAGGTTCTACTTCGATTATGGTTTGTCTCCCAGTCTCTTACATATCTAACGCGTTTCATTGATGTTTTGCGACAGTTACAACGCAGCCCGGCCAGTTCACTCGCGTATCCGACAGTCCGCTCCTTGAGTGGCATTCATTTGCGGCCATCGCTGAACCCGGCAAGAAAGGGTACTCCGCGGTTGTGTCCAGAGCCGGAGACTGGACATCAAGACAAATCGCCGAGCCTCCGACTCATATCTGGGTCCGGGGTGTCCCTGTCTACGGTGTGCTGAGAGTCGCTACTCTCTTCCGACGCGTCTTGCTTGTCGGAACTGGCAGTGGAATTGGCCCGCTCACGCCTGTCATTCTCGCCGGGCGTGTTCCCATCCGACTACTCTGGACAGCTCCGAATGTCCGTCAAACGTTCGGAGACAAACTCGTAGATTCCATCCTTGATGCGTCTCCGGGCGCTGTGATCTATGGTGCGTGCATCGAATTGCTTTTGCGGATATCTCTTCAACAATTGCTTATCCTTGACTACTTCACTTCCAGACACGCGTGTACATGGCAAGCCAGACATGGTGAAGTTGACGTATCGTGTCGCACGCGAGTTCAATGCGGAGGCGATTGTCATCATCTCTAATGAGAAGCTTACACAAAAGGTTGTGTATGGAATGATGAGTCGAGGGATTCCCACATTTGGCGCAATATGGGATTCATGATGTTATGTTCTTCTTGATTGGGCCCCAACATCGAGGACGAACTCGGTTGTTATGATTTGTCACGATTTCTACGTACTAGACCAATTCTCTGTTATATCCATGATAACGATGAAATATTTCGAAGCACAATTGACAACGTCCAGAAGATTCGCCTACCCTCGCGGCAGCCGCCGGAGGCCCGCCAAGATTTGAGTCTCGCAAAGGCTATTCATGCAATATTCATGCTATCAGAGCCTATGTCTCCAATTGATCTGCACTTTTTGAAAATTGTAGTACCTCAGGCTTCTAGTCATGGGGCAACATGAACAGACACGGACCAACACGAGTCCCGACTCACCAGATTCACCGTCTCCGCGCACATTTCAATAAACAAAGGCTCCGTCCCGCTCTTGCCCCGCTCTCACATCAGCACCCACTCCACTCTCATCATCCTAAATAAGCAAGAAAACAACGAGATCGGTCCTAAAGGGAGGTAAATGTTTGCATCTGTTGTCCAAGAGCATGTCTTGCTCTTCCTTTCTAGGCGGAGGCCGCGTCAACAGGTTAGCAGTCACTGAGTCAGGGCCGACTCAACATTCAAGCTTGAAGTTTTCAACGCTCCTCTGCCCCTCATCAATATTGCCGTGACTCTTAGAGTTTTACAGGTCATCGATCATCCTCGCAAGCACTTTCGGAGGACCTTCGGTCGTCTCGAATGCCGACCGATCGAAAATTTGTCTGCGACTCATGAGATCCAAAAGTATATCACCGACGGACAGATGTCACGATGTTGCCCACCTTGAAAGTCTGAGTGGCGGGGTGCAAATTGATCGATATCGCAGTACTCCGCAACAAAGTCGCGCATTGCTCGAACGAGAACTTGTCCGAAACGCAAGCTTTCGATGAGTAGATAGTGTAACGATTCGGATGAGGATATCTGTGCCATATGAGTACTAGTATGGAGTCTATGGATAAGATGGAACGATATCATGTTATTGTGCTTGAAAAACTGTGAAGCCTGCGATATGCAAACATGTCGTGTGACTCAACGGTGTATGTGAGTGGGCGGGGCAGGGCGGGGCTCGGAGCCTGAGCCGAAAAATGAGATGGAAGAATTTCGCAGAAATCTTGAGTAGTACTTGACAAGCGCGTATGTCGTATGATACGCCTTGACCCCCAACGAGCTACTGCCTGCTACTGCCCAACATCGAGTAGTTCTGGACAGGTCATAGTCAGCACTTGCCATGTCCTCCGGAGACGAGAAGAGCTTGCGTGTGTTGGAAGCTGAGGTACCGGTCAACCACGACAAGGAAAGCTCGGAAGTCTTGGCAACCGTTGAGATACTGGCTAACGGCTCGGACTCCCTCACACCTCAAACATGGCTCGAGAAGATTACGCATTTCCTCACACGATGGGGTGTCGAAACGAATGGGTGCGCTTTTTTTCTACGCCCGATCATGCTAAGCAGCTGAAACAAAAGGTCGTCTCTCTTGCTAGGGTTGATCCTATTCCAGCAGAGGATCGGACAGACCCAAAGCTGTTCCAGATCTTCTTCGTCTGGTTTTCGGCAAACATGAACGTGCTAGCGTGAGTTTGTTTGGATACTTGTGTAATGTAACACTGAACGTCGATCATTGGAAACTAACTAACTTCCGAGTCAGATTGGGCACTGGCGCCGCTGGCCCGGCCTTTTTCGGGATGGGCGTAAAGCAGTCCCTCCTCATCCTGCTGATCGTTGATCTCATGTATGTTGCACTAAGTTCAGTGTCACCGTATCCGCCTAACTAACTCTTGGCCAGTTCATGTGCTGTTCCCGCGTACTTGTGAGCAAGCATGGATATCATCCGAGTCGCTGTGCTGCATCATAGGCTGATATCGATGATCTTCCAGCGCAGTGTTCGGTCCAAAGCTGGGGACCCGGTCAATGGTCACTGCAAGGTTCTCCTGGGGGTATGTCTTTCTGAAATTGATCAGTGATTCCTCTCTCACAACGTTGCTCGTACTAGGTATTATGGTGCTATCATTCCCAGCGCCCTTACCGTCTTCTCAATGCAAGGATTCCTGATCCTGAACTGCATTGTTGGAGGGCAAATGCTGGCTAGTGTATCACCCCATCTGAACGATACCCTTGGCATTGTCATTATTGGTGTTATCTCGTTCTGTGTAAGTATGCGACTCTTGTCGATTCAATGTGTTCGCTCATTACTCGTCTCCCTAGGTCACATTCTGCGGATACAAAGTCATTCATTTGTACGCATTTCTGCTTCATCTTTCCCATTTATTGCTGACGTGAAAATATTAGGTATGAGAGCGTAGCTTGGATTCCTAACGTGATTGCTTTCATCGTGATGCTCGGACTAGGAGGAAAGCATCTCACCAATGCTCCGCCGCCCGCGCCCCTCACGGCTGCCAGCATTATCACATTCGCTACCACCACTTCATCTAGCGTGATCAGTTGGTGTATGATGACACCTGACTATGGTGTTTACCACAATTCGCGCGCATCTAGGTGAGTCTGTCACAAATACGATGTGAAATCCTCTTGCTGATGTTCGAATACAGCATGCGTGTCTTTATATACACCTATCTCGGTTTCTTTACTGCGAGTGTAAGTCCCATCTTACGCATGGATATCATTATTGGAGCAAATGTCATAAGTTCTACAGTTGACGGCTCATTACCTCGGCGCAATCTTCGCTGCTTGCGCTGGCAATGTTCCTTCATGGGAGGCCGGCTTCGACAATGGTAACAACGTCGGCGGGTTGATTCGTGCCGTGCTACACCGTGCAGGCGGTTTCGGCGACTTCCTCACTGTCATTCTTGCCTTGTCGATACCCAGTGCTTGTAAGTACTGTCCCTTGACCACCTTTTGCTTCATTGAATGACGAATTCATGTCAGGTGCGCCAACAATGTACACCTTCGGAACGAGCTTGATGACGATCGGGACTTGGTTCAACCGAATACCCAGATATGTTTTCATGGTTGTATCCATGGCCATGTAAGTGAGCAATCTATCACGCATCCTCACGAATGTTCTCATTCATGTTCCTTAGTCTTATACCCGTTGCCATCGTCGGAGCGACACATTTCTACGACACTTTCGTTGATATTCTCAGTGAGTACTTTGCTTTTGGATCTCTGGTCGTTGCTTATGGTCGACGATAGGTATCATTGGGTATTGGAGTGCTGTCTTCGCGGTTATCGTCATCCTTGAGCACGTTATCTTCCGCCACAATAACTGGTCCTACTACGATGTTTCGGACTGGAACCAGCCCAGCAAACTGCCCGTCGGTATCGCAGCGACTATGTCTTTCCTATGTGCTGTTGGAATTATTGTTCCATGTATGTCTCAGGCCTGGTACACTGGTCCTATCGCGAAGATGGGCACCGGCGATCTTGGCATTCTGACCGGGTCCGTCGTCGCGTTGATTACATACCCCCCATTCCGGTGGTTGGAGAAGCGATTGACAGGAAGATAGCATGAATGTCATTGCTATATATGTATCTTCAATGTAACGAAACAATCTCGCTTAAACAATCATAGTTTGTATGTTGGTGTAAAGCCGACGGATGCCGTTTTACGAGCCACAAGCAGGGGTACCAGCTGCTCGTAGGCATGGACGATCCACTAGTATCGTTTGAGTCAAAAACTTGCAATAGTAGGAGTACCGCATGCACTCACATCACAAGCCAATGGCCTGGTATCCCGAGGGTCGATTATCTCCTCCACCCCAAATTGATAGGCCGTGCGCATAGGACTACGGACTTCCTCAAATTGTGCAAGGTAGTCTTTGATCATCTGGTCTCGGGCTGCGGGCGTCGGTGTCTGGTCCAATTTGCGTTTGTAGGCGGCTTCGATTCCACCTTCCAGTGGCAAACTACCCCAGTCACCGGAGGGCCTACAACCTTAAGTGAGTGAACCATCAAGGAGAGCGTGAGAGGATGGCCTACCAAGCAACTCGATTGTTATAGTTGTCGTCCGGAAAGCCAAAGGCCCCGCCCGCAACCCCAAAGGCACGACGCAGAATAACAGTGAACACGGGGACACGAGCCGAGTAAAGTGCTGACATTGCTGATGCACCAAATCGTATCGTCGCTGACTTCTCAGCCGCAGAGCCGATAGCGAAACCTGGCTGATCGACAAGGTTGAGTAGGGGAATGCTTTTTGTCTTGTAGTCAGTAGAGTACATGCAGAGGAGTTCACACCGGACCCACTTGAAGAGGTCACACAAATTCACAAATCGCGCAGTCTTTTGAGACGCGAGAGCATCTATGGCGCCGCCGCCGACTGCACAATCGCTGGACAGGACACCGACGGGTCGTCCGGACAGTCTGGCAAACCCTGTGACGATGCTCCTTCCCCACGTCTCACCAATTTCGAAGAAGGTCGAGCCGGTACTGTGAGCTGAAGACGTCGGGTCTGACGAAACATCGACAATCAGACGAATCAGCTTGCGAATATCATACATCCTGGCGCGTCGTCTTGGGATAATCGCAATGAGCTCTTCCTCTCGCCTGTTCTGAGGGTCATTGGAACTCTCCACGGGTGGTACATTGTAAATGTTTGGCGGCAGGAACGAGAGGAAATCGCGGATTTGTTGGAAAGCCTCGAGTTCAGAGTTGCAGACATTGTCGACTGTGCCATTGCGTGCGTGGATCTCCCAGCCTCCAAGTGCTTCTTTCGAGAGGTCTTCGAAGGTTGCCTGCTTGACCACTGGTGGACCTGCAGCGAACAGCTGGAGGGAGGCTCGTCAGAACATAGATCACCACTCCAGGGATCAGACGACCAACCTGGCTCAAGTCTTTGACCATAACACTAGAGTACATGGGTGAATTCTATGGCACAAACGCGTAAAAGACACAACGTACCTGAAGTGACTGGTGACGGCCTTCGCAGCAGCTAGGCCAACTACGGGGCCAAGTAGAGCACTAGCAATTGGTATCTTCGCCAGAGCCTCCATGCTCTGCGCAAGTCCCGCCAAAGCAGGAATGTACGTGGCACCCAGCTTTAGATCTGCGTGTTCACTAAGTACTTCCGCAACAGACCCAATAAATCATGATGAACTTACATGTGGCCACACTTCCTCCTCCGCTTGAACCATCAAGGAGACGAATCTATGGCATATAAATTTATTGAAAACGGCAGAACGGTTGCAAACAAAACCATGCTTACCAGAGGCACACCTGCTTTCCACGCCTGCGTCTGTTGTGCAGCATGAGCATGATTCACGGCTTCATAGATCAGATATACATACCTCCCCATGTGGCACTTTGCCGTAGATTCCTCCATCAGCATGCCCACCTCGGACACTGAAGTCATCTGCAGTCACGAAGACTTTCTTCCCTTTGAGTCTTCCCCACCCTATCAATATGTTTCTGAAAGGCACAGTACAGCCAAGTCAGACTCACTGGAAACGCGTCAATGAAAATAATCAACTCACCCAGGTATAAATTCCTTGATTTCGCCAGTCTTCTCATCTTCCACAGGTTTCCCAGCGATGGATCCAATTTCGACCCAAGACCCGGTGTCCAACAACGCGTCCAGCCGCTCCCTCACCCAGAGTTTGCCGTTTGCTTTCTGTCGCGCATATCCTGGGTCGTTGGGATTCGGTGTTCGAATAATACTCTGCACTTCCCTGAGTTTTGAAATAGAGTACTGCAAGCCATGTTCAGCGTTATTTGCCAATTCAAGACCAATTGGTCGCTCGAAACAAGCGACTCACCTTCCACGAAGCGCCATCATCCTCGTTCTTCAACTTCTTGACTCCCGACGACGAGTATGGTGCCATTGTGATTCTACACGTCTGCGCTGTAGTGTAAGACTATACGGTCTTCCGGGTGCTCCTGCTACTGAATGCTTGAAACATGACCGATGTGACCTTCTTCACCGGCCCAAGCTGCTTCCGCGTAGTCCCGTGCAATCACGCGCTATTGCGTCTTCATATACTTAACTCCTCGAGTCTTAGGTCTGCACAAAGGACGAATCGTTCACCGGAACGAAGAGGTTGTTGAAAGAGCATGGCGCAGTACAAGGTTCTAGTGGTCAACAGAGGCGAAAGTGAGTCAGAATAGTCACTCTTTGGCGCAGCTGAAGCTAAACTATGTATAGTCGCCATTCGTGTTTTTCGTGCTGCAGCTGAACTTGGCTGGTCAACGGTCGCGGTCTACACAGGAAACGACGTGTCTCATGCCACGTTTGCTGATGAGGCCGTAGAATTGGACAATGTATCGCGATATATGAATGCTCAATATCTTGTGAATATTGCTCGCAGGTACGTGCTTACATTGAGTCCAGCGAGTAGAGAAGGGACTTACACGCCGTATGCTTTAGGTTCAATTGCACACATGTTCACCCGGCATACGGCTTCCTCAGCGAGAATGCGGACTTTGCTGCTCTACTTTCCCAGGTAGCCAATGACGGGTCCTCACCGATTACATTCGTCGGACCCCCATCCGACGTGTTGCGCACCACGTCTGATAAAATGTTGGCTCGCAATCTCGCCGCATCTTTGAATGTCCATGTTGCGCCAGGAATCCACGTACAAAGTGTCCCGGAGGTTCTGTCGTTCGTACAGTCCCAAGTATCCCAGTCGCATACAGCCGGATATCCCGTCATCCTCAAAGCATTGGATGGTGGAGGGGGTCGTGGTATACGAATCGTTTACCAGGCATCTGAGCTGGAAGATGCTTTCAAGAGGTGTGTCCTATTCCGTGAGGATTGTCCGTCCGAGGTTGACCTACCTTCCTTAGGTGTTTAGGCGAGAGTCCTTCGCGACAGCTCTTCGTGGAGGCCGCCATGATCGGTCCAGGTTGGAAACATGTAGAAGTACAGATTGTTGGTGATGGCACTGGTGAAGTAACGCATCTGTGGGAGCGAGAATGCAGCGTGCAAAGGAGGTATGACGTATTCTTGGCTCTGCGAGTTCTTCATTCTCACTCGGCCTCAGGTTTCAGAAAATCATTGAGATGTCACCTTCGTCTCTGCCACGAGACAGAGTGCAACCTCTGCTTGATGCATCTTTGAAGATGGCACGGCACCTGAAATATCGTGGACTCGGTACCTTTGAGTTTTTGATTGACACAGCGTCGGAGAGGTGGATATTCCTTGAAATAAACCCTAGACTCCAGGTAGAGCACACAATCACAGGTATTATTCCTACATATATATCTCGCGACTTGCACGCTAACATACGTTCCAGAGGAAATCACCGGTGTAGACCTTGTCAGAGCATCGTTGCTCCTCTCTCTTCCAAGCGCTTCCCTAAGCGCGATCATACCCTCGGTGTATCCCTCACCTTCGTTGCCCAAGGGACATGCGATTCAGCTTCGTCTCACAGCGGAAGATCCAGCGAAATCCTTCCAGCTCTCCACGTGCACTATCAAACCCGTCGACGTTGCTTGGCCTGGTGGTAATGGTGTCCGAGTTGACACATGGCTCACATCGGCGTCCGGTGGGGACGAAGGTCCTGTCAACTGGGAAGTCGGCACAGATTTCGACTCTCTTTTGGCAAAGGTCATTGTGCATGGTGAAACATTCGAGCAAACGAACCGAAAAGCGTTGAGGGCGTTACGCGAAGTACGACTTGGCAAGAGTGTCACGACAAACTCAGAGTTACTTGCGGGCGTCCTACTGTCTCCAGCTTGGATCGATGGAAACATCGATACGCTGTGGCTGGAGCGGAATCTAGGGGACGTCCTGGATAAAGGCAAACGGGCCTTGTCGAGAACATCGGCCGGCGTGCGCTTCGGGTCAGGCGCCAATGATAGCTCTGCAGGTTCTTCAGCCGCAGGTGGTTCTGTCTTGATACAACCCGGAGCGACTTTCAGCCTTATACTTTCGCCGTCCGAGGAGGGCCCTTCCGCTGTGAAAGAGAAACACACCCTCACAATGACCACGGTAGCTCACAATGCTTTCCCAGAAGAGCTATCGGGGACACTCCAAACGTCACTATCTTCTACACCACTCTCCTTCCATCTCACTCGTGCTGTCTCTGTCCTGGGCAGCTCCGCAGCCGCCTTCGAGTCACCAAACCCTCGGGATCCTGGACATATTCCGTGCCCTCTCACGGGTAAGATCGTGGAGCTGCATCCCGCTTTGTTGGACAACGGACGGGTGAAGAAGGGAGAGACATTGGTCGTTCTCAGTGTGATGAAGATGGAGACTGTGGTCACCGCAGCTGTGAGTGGCACGGTAGAGAGACTGGGGAGAGGCGTCGAAGAAGGTGTTGTGATGGCTGAAGGTATGCTGTTGTGTGTCGTAAAGAAGGATTCTGTAGAACAGCGCAGTCACTTGTAAACTTTCTTTAGAATGTTAAACTGCGTTACCGGATTGAAGTAGTCTTTGTAAGTAGTTGTATCCAGAATTTCACTGTTGCGTTCGGTATGGTTAGGGTACGCAAACCCCATTCTGTGGTTCAACTGTGGCAGTCCCCAACCACTTCTAAGTTCTCTCCTGCCGTCCGATGGATTGATACGTTGAATCCGTAAGTATTGAGTCCACCAGCGTAGGCTCACACATTCAGCCTGTCGACGTTCGTACGGGGTCGCTGTCCTTGCAGCTCGGGACGAATGGCGTCTTCGGGGTCAGGCGGAGAACAATGCCGATGGAACTTCACCAGGGTGATCGACAAATGGCAGTACGGTCGTCAGGCATGCACTTTGAACATGCTTTGGCATATTGAGGATATGCTGCGCATCACAAACCTCTTCAACTTCAAGTTCGTCGAGGACCAGATACGGGAAATGCCGACGCGTTCACAAGGCTCCGCTCCAACGGCCCCTCTTGGCCCATGTTACGACCACCACTTTCATCTTGATTCAAGTTTATGTTCGCTCTCAGACGGGCCTTTCGGACGGATGTTTACTTAAGATCTGTGAAGGTAGCATTGAAGCCCAAGTTCACGGTCACGAACTACTCACATCGCACGACAAATACTGCTCCTATGGCTCACCCAAGTTTAGTCCGGCATCTGAACCGTTTAGCGCAGGCGAAAAGTCCGTATCTACTTCAACATGCAAATAATCCTGTAAGAGCTGGTGTTCACACCTCACGGTCTCAAAAATTTGACATTGCCGCGCTTTGGCAGGTGGAATGGTACGAATGGGGCCAGGAGGCGTTCACGAAAGCCAAGGAAGAGGACAAACCGATCTTTCTTTCTGTAAGTCTGCTTAAAACTATCATCATGCATAACTTGATGCTTTGCTGCTAGGTTGGATACTCCGCATGCCATTGTATGTGGTTGTGGTGGTATACCGTGGCCGAAGCGGAATAATGACCGCTCCATTATATAGGGTGTCACGTCCTGGCACATGAAAGCTTCGAGGATGAGACCACCGCGAATATGATGAATCGCTACTTTGTCAATGTCAAGGTATTATGTCCGTGTGTTTCTCTCTTTCCTTGGACTAAATCTTTCTGCTAGGTCGACCGAGAAGAACGACCAGATGTAGACCGGCTATACATGTCCTTCCTTCAGGCTACGTCTGGCGGAGGTGGTTGGCCGATGTCCGTCTGTAAGCCTCTTGCAAAGACGCTGTAGACTCAGTGGTCTCACTTTTATACAGGGCTCACACCTGATCTTCATCCGTTTCTGGCTGGGGTAAGATCTTAGTTTTCCTAGGTGGAGTCTAAATATAAACTAACATGCATCCTAGACCTACTTCCCTCGACATCGATTCCAGCAGGTCCTTCAAGGTGTCGCAGAAGCGTGAGTCCTTACGTTCTGTTTTCGATTCTTCGCGATTTATCTATCGCCATAGTTGGGAGAGTCGTCGGGATGAATTAGTGTCTACAGGAGAGAGCGTCATCGAGCAAATGCGTACAATGTCCAACGTGAATGCATTTTCACATCAGTCTCTCCAATGCGACCTTTCAACCTGACATCTGTTTAGATTGCTCCCTCTGGGGCTGTCGAGCTCTCCGCTTCTCTCGACAAGATATATGGCGGCTTGGACAAGAAATTTGACCTTCGTTATGGAGGTTTTGGTCCCGCACCGAAATTTCCATCCCCCTCTCAGACTCTCCATTTCTTGGCCAGATACGCAACTTTGGAATCAGACAAGCCCAAAGCCGACAGGTCGCGCGACATGGCCGCGGAGACGTTGGTAAAGATGTACAACGGTGGTATACGCGACGTCGTCGGGGAAGGCTTTTCTCGATATTCAGTCGACGAGAAATGGCACGTACCTCATTGTAGGTGGAGTCTCACTACAATCGCTTCGGCATCTTATTTTGCTGTTCCAGTCGAGAAAATGCTGTACGATAACGCGCAGCTGCTTACTAGCTCGCTCGAGTTAGCAAAGCTCACCGCCCCCTCCTCGACACCACAAACACTTCTTGACATGGCATCATCCATCATAACCTACGTGTCTCGCGACTTGCGCAGTACGGAAGGAGGGTTTTATAGCGCCGAGGATGCGGACTCACTGCCCGGTCACGGAGATACCGTAAAGAAAGAAGGCGCATTCTACGCATGGACGGCGCAGCAGCTTGATGAAGTCCTTGGCACCGATAGCGAGTTGTTCAATTGGCACTTCGGAGCTGACATTTCGGGAAATTGCGATCCTAATCACGATATACAAGGAGAATTGACGGGCCAGGTGAGGCCATACAGTATGCATAGCGCGAAATCGCATTCTGATCATTCTGACCATCTTGCTAGAACGTCCTGTTCACATCACATACCATTCAAGAGACAGCGCAAAAGTTTGCCAAGGACGTAGCAGATTTAAAACTGCTACTGAAAGCGTGCTTGGGCAAGCTCAAGGAACACAGGGATAATCATCGACCACGTCCACACCTGGACGACAAGATTTTGACATGCTGGAACGGCTTGATGGTGCCCTAAAATCACGCTTTCAATCTGACACAATGCTGATACTACCTTATAGATATCTGGTCTATCCAAAGCAGCGGAATGGCCTGAAGCAACATTTGAGGGCTCGCCTCCGGTATTGCAGCTTGCAGAGGATGCCGCCGCATTCATAAGGTCCAATTTGTACAATGAGTCCACAGGAGAATTGCGCAGAAGCTTCCGTGAAGGACCCGGACCCATCGCTCAGGCTGATGACTATGCCTTCTTCATCCAAGGTGGGCACAAAGATGTGTGACATTGATCATAGAGCGACGACCCTAATAAATTTGTACAGGTCTTCTTGATTTATATGAAGCCAGCGGTAAGGAGCAGTATATTTCTTGGGCCATACGACTACAAGAAAAGCAAGATGAGCTCTTCTATGACAAGGAAAACGGTGGATACTATGCTTCTGCACCGGACGAGCATATTCTCATCCGCATGAAGGATGCACAGGTATGATCTTTATCTCTCTGGATACTTTCTGGCCTTAATTTTTTTGATACAGGACGGTGCGGAACCGAGCGCGGTATCCGTGACATTGTACAACTTGAACCGATTGGGTCATTTTGCGGAAGACAGGCATACGGAATACAAGACCAAGGGAGACAGCATCATCAAATCCAATTCTCAAATATTGGGAAGAGTGCCTTCCGCACTGGCGACCCTAGCTAGCGCGGCTGCTGTAGGTGAACATGGAATGAAGCAGGTATGCACCATATATGCTGAAGAAGCGTATCGAATCATTGATTATACCGATATTACAGTTCATCGTCTCTGGATCACCATCCTCACCACAAACCCAAGCATTCCTTTCCGCCATCCGAGAGCCTTTCCTCCCCAATCGTGTTCTTGTTCACCTAGATCCCAGTGACCCGCCACACGAGTTAGCCAAGGTGAACGCCACCTTGAGATCGTTAATCGAAAGTGACGCAAGCAAGCAGGATCGACGGGCCAACGTGAGGATCTGCGAGAACTTTGCGTGTGGACTGCCGATATACGACGTCGAAGAGTTGAAGAAGTATTTATGAACGATCGGGCAGCTTTCTCACCTCACCTACTTTCTGACTGCACGGTCGATACGGAAACGTGTATAGCACTGGCACTAAGGAACTGGTACTAAGGAATACATGATATCGCAGAATTGCAAAGTCTCTCGCGCACTGCTCGCGTAACTTGAAAGTCTCGACAGCGGTGACATAAGCCTCCGGCATTCTCCGCGATGCTCTAACACGATCTTGTCTTCGACACTCTACTACTGCAATTGCAAGGAACATACGAGTTGCACGTCCTTTTTCCATAACAAAAATGCCACCGAAACGGAAACGCGATGCAAAAAAGCCCGGCGCTGAGAAGCCAAAGACACTCTTACCTCAGGTGAGTTCTTTGTTTTCATTTGACTGAAATTATACAGACCTTCATATCAGGTTTAGAAACGACACTACAGGCAAAGAGCTCACGCAAATCCCTTCTCAGACCATGCACTAGTTTATCCTGCGTCTCCCGACGTTATGGATTGGGAGTTGCACTACCCAGCATTCGCGGGAACGGGGAAAACGCCTGAATTCGCGGATGTCGGATGTGGGTTTGGTGGACTGCTGATCGCGCTCGCACCTATGTTTCCGGACAAGTTGATGCTAGGTGAGTTACAGTACTTTACACCCAGTCGACATTTGTCTCAATAGTTCGACAGGTATGGAAATCCGCGTGCAAGTATCCCAGTACGTCCAGGATCGCATCACCGCCCTCCGCGCAACGTCTACCGCTCCGGAGGGCTCGACGGACCCTGGTCCATATCAAAACGTCTCCATCGTCCGAGCAAACAGCATGAAGTTCATGACCAACTACTTCCCTAAACACTCCCTCACCGCTCTTTTCTTCCTCTTCCCCGATCCGCATTTCAAGTCGCGGAAACACAAGGCACGCATCATCTCCCCGACCCTGCTGGCGGAATACGCCTACGTCCTGCGCCCCGGAGGAATTGTGTACACAATCACAGATGTCCGGGATCTACACGACTGGATGAGGACCCATCTGGAAGAGTTTCCGTTGTTTGAGCCTGTAACCGAGGAGGCACTGAGAGCGGAAGGAAAGGGTCCGATTGTGGACGCGGTGTATACAAGTACAGAAGAGGGCAAAAAGGTGGAGAGGAACGCGGGAGAGAAGTGGTTGGCTTGCTTCCGGAGGATAGAGGTCCCCAGGGTCTAGTGCGGGTGTATCAACATTTTGAGTGGGTCTTTTGTACAGATGACTATCTGATGTAGCCATGTATCGTATCACGCACGACCCTAATGAGTATTAGAACACTGTATGATACATACAACACCAGTCAAGGTAGCGGACAGCAAAGATCACGAGAGCATGCGAAGCAACAAATCAATCCTCCAGTGCGGCCTTCTTCAGAACGTCCTGCCAATCGAGAGCCAGTTTTGTCAGGGTCTTACTTCGGGCTGTGGAGGGCAGTCATCGACAGGTCAGCATTGCAATGCGGGAGTTGTGGCTGACACTCACCGAAGATCACGAGGACATCCTTCAGTAAGTCTCTTTTAGAGAACCCGACTACCGTCGGCGACCATGAATCGTCCCTCCCGGGCCGCCTGAGACACCCGCACAGATAAAATGAGTTCATCATCTACGGTCCAAGCCAACATATCAACTCACCAATATGTAGGTCCAAACAGTTCCTTCACAAGCTCCTCCGCCTTCGCCCTGAACCCTTCGTCCGCAAGTTTCTTCGCATACACTGATAACGCATGCTTGTACTCCGGCGGGCTGTTCAACGTCTTCGCAGTATGCAATTTCGTCTCCAAATGGCCCAAAGTCATCGCCGTATTCCACCATGTCGGCCGCGGCTTCTCGTCATCCGTGCCCGAAATCCGCTCCGCAATAGACCCCTCGATAGCAGAGACAATACCACGCGCAGCGACTTGGGTGTTCACCCGCTGACGGCCCTGCCAGGCATCCGAGCCTTCCGCCCACCAGCCGTCGCTCAGTTTAGTCCAACTGAGCAGCTGGTGATCATACGAATGTGCGACGCCAGTAGAGAGCTGAATGATAGGAGAGCCATTGGGCTGAATGCTGGCTGAGAGGACGCTGCAATTGGGAGAGATGCCCATGATTGCAGAGACGGAGACTGGAGTGAACACTGCTTGCTGTTTCTTCACATTCCTGTACACAAATGAGTGTTGGTGAGGATCGCGCGAATGGTTGACTCACCAGATATGTAGCATCCCAGCGGAGGTCAGTAGCATCAAAAAATGCTTGTTTCCAACCAAGGTAGAACATGGTGCGCCTAGACTTAGCGTTGGCATAATCCTATATGAAAGCATGAAGTCAGGTGTCTTCCTACGTGTACCAGAATCTTTCGACATACCTGCGACCGGTTGTTGAATATATATTCAACGTCCCATCCTGCATTGCAACTGCACGGAATGAACTGGTGGCTGCCAAGGCAAGTATAGGGGAAGGCAAGTAGTCCAGCCATTGGGTCTGTTTTCCGTTGACAAGTAACACCTCCGTGGCACCTGACAACACCCCGTCAGAAGCGGACATGACTTATATGCAGAGTTACTCACCTCCATCCTCAGAATTCCGTCCCTCGAAAACATCTTCGCTGCCCTCTATGGTAGCCTTCAGGTACGTGAGCACCGACGGGACGGGTAGCCTTCCCGCGACAGAAGACTCGAATGCCGTGGGCGAAGCGACCAGACCACCTGGGACCCCACCCACAATCTCACGTACCGACACCACGTCTCTCACCCTATCACCACCCAACGTCCTCGGCTTGACGGTCCTGTCGTCCTCGGCGATGCTCGCCTTCCGCTTTCCTCTCGCACCTTTGCTCGACGTGTCGAACGAAGCGATCGGCACGTCTGTGCTCATGTCGATGTCGTTTTCTTCGGATGGGTAGCGGAGGCCACTCGGTTCGCCGTTCATCATCGCATCGTCGAAAGCATTCGAGGATTGGAAGAGTTGTGCCTGAGCTGTAGGTGAAGCCACGAGACGAGACGATGAAGCGATTCCTGTGATCTCGTGGAATGACCGTCCATTGGTATTCTGAACTCTTGAAGAAGCAGCTGGCTGAGGTGGTGGAGGTATGGCCGCAGATGTACCGGCGGAAGGTATATTCGCACCCAAAGAGCCCATGAATGTAGGTTGTATGCGCTTCGCCGTCTTCCGCTTCGCGACAAGCTTATTGATATGTTCGCCGCCGTTGTTCTGTGACGAGCCGAAGTCGGATTGGGCGTGGTCTTGTGTATGGGCGGTTGCAGCCTTCTGTCTTGGGGAAGGTGGTGGTGTCATCCTTTGGTCGGTCTGCGCGATCGTTGGTAGGGAAGAATGAGAGAATCCTGTTGGCAATGGTGGAGCGGTGAAGCCGAACTTGGTGAAGTACTTCTCCTGAGCGGTGAAGGGTGCAAGACCCTCGAGCTCCTCAGGGTCGAAGCTGAAAACTGCCATTGTCCCATCAGAGGAAACTGCATAGAGCGTGTAACCGTCACGAGACCTGATATTCGACAAAACCAGCCATTCCGTCATCTCTTATGCACGTGTCGTGAATGTTAAAGGCACGCACCAGCTCAAATCCATTATCTGCCGTTCAAAGACCTCCTTTGCCACAATCAACGGCCGTGCACACTTCGTTTGCCAGACTGAGATCGACCTGTCGTCCGCCCCGAGAGCAACTACTGAGCAGATGTTGGACGCCACAACGTCGTCTTTGGGGTTCCGAAGGAAAATATGCGGGTTGTAGGCCTAAGTGAGATTATCAGCGAGGTGACATGAACTACGGCAGTCAAAATTTGTCACGCACGGCGACTTCAACAGCGTTTTCGTGGCCGACTAGACTAATATCGGCTGTCCAGTTTCCTCTTGAGATGACGGCCGCAACAAAGACATATCCGGAGTTGTTTGTGGCGTTGGAAGCTGTAATGTGTGCACCGTCTGGTGACCAGCTGAGATCAATATGTTAGTCAACGACGAACGCATCTTGAACGATATACACACGCACCTGAGCCTTCTGAAGAAAGTGCCCGGAGAATCCTCAAATGGTTTGGTCACTTCCGCCTCCAAACCCCAGTCGGTTGTCCTCCAAATCTTCACCGTGCGGTCGTCCGACTGAGTGGCTAGGAACTCTCCAACAGGATCCCAGCATACACCCTTCACAAAGCCTTGATGTTGATCAAGCTTTCTCAGTCGTTCTGAATACCCAAATTTAGTATGCAGGCCACACAGACCAAAGACAGGGGACGTACCCAGGGTATAGCCACACCATATGAGAACAGAGGAATCTAGTCCAACAGACGCGAGATATCTATCTTCAGGAGACCAAGCTAGGTCCGTGACATCTGTATAACAACTTTCAAACAAGAGGGAACGGCAGAAAGGAGAGACACGTACCACTGTCATGTCCCGGAAGGCGCTTTAGCGGTTTCCATCCCTCAACATTCACCTCGTCTGACCCCCACACTTTCCCCTTTGCGGTTCTGGAGAGACATTTCCTAAATTAGAGAACCCCCACGAACATTCCACGCAATGTAAAACTCACGGATCCAAGTCCCAAATCATCACAATAGAGTCGTCGCTGCCACTCGCAAGCCACCGCCCCGAATGCGCCCATCTCACCGTCAGCACTGGCCCCGTGTGCATAGTCAAAGTGCATAGCGACTTCGGTGGTCGTCCGGAGAGTTCTGAAGCATGGTTGATGATAGGTTTGGTGCTCCATATACGCACTTTGGCGTCGATTCCGCCGGTGGCTATGCGTGAGCCGTCGGGGTGGACGTGACAGGTGTAGATGACGGGTCGTTTGGTTTCGTCCCGGCTTGAAGAGGAGTCTATGAAAGAGCAACAACAATGGGATGAGACGTGCTAATGAGACGGGTAGAGCAAGGAAAGAATTCCGTACCTCGGTCTCTATGGATGACCCAAGCGGGTTTCGTGAACCTCATGTTGTGGCACTATCGGAACGAATTCACGGGGAATGTATGATTATAGTGAGAAGAGTCTATGGCAAGACATAGCCCTGGGATCCTTGGGAGTTGGAGAGAGACAATCACGAGAAACTCAAATAGCCTCTTACAAGATGCGGTTCACCAAAGTGCATTTGCCGATCACTCTGACACGGACGACCGCATTTGGAAGGTGTTCAAGTTCATAGGTGGTCGAGTTTTATACGATTGTTTCTGGTTTGGATATACTACGATGTACAAGTCCATGCAGAATGATGCAAATGTCCGTCTATGAATGTCTATAGGTGACCAGCACCTATTATGATGATGTGGGTATGATGATGCAGGTGGAAATGTCCTTTGGTAACAAGCATCGCATATGATGGTATAGGATAAAATGGTGTAGATTCAGTAGCTCAGGTATAGTCTCCTGAGCTGTCTGTGTCCAGCCGGCCTACGGCAGACAGGGCACAACGTCTTCCTGTCCAATGCGGTATTGATGCATCTGAAGGAAAGAGGTAAGTCGCTGCGGAATAACCACAATCCGATTTAGACTTACGGAGTGCAGAAGACGTGGCCGCAGCGGGTAGCACTGGTCTCCTTCGGTGCCTCAAGGCACAGAGGGCAGCAAAAGAGGGTCACCGACGGGGGGATCCCGCCGCGAGAGGCATCCTCTGGAGGAGATGCAGCCCCGGAGGAGGAGGAGGAGGAGGAGGAGGAGGAAGAGGAGGAAGAAGAAGAAGAGGAGGAGGAAGAGGCGCTCCCGGTTGCCATATGAGAGACTTGGCTGATGCCAGTGACACCGCTCTCCTCGCTCCTTGCGCTATCCGCGCTGATATTACTGTCTCCGCTGCCGGCACGAGGCCTGGCGTAGTCGGCATATGGGATGGGTTCGTCGCCGACAAATGGGTAGTTCGTGGTCGTTCTACCATTGTAAACGGCGCGGTGACTGGGATAATATGAATGAGGGTGAGTAGCTTCGCGAGTGCTTCGGTAGAAGGAGGGGGCGCTGTCTCCGTTGCCTACACGGGAACTGGCGCGGTAGGCGGGAGTGGCTGCGCTAGCACGAGTGCTGGAGTAGTATGCAGAAGTGGCTGAACTAGCACGAGGGCTGGAGTAGTAGGCAGGGATGGAGACACTGTCTCCGCTGTCGCTACGGGGTCTGGTGTGGTACGGAGGAGTGGGAGCAACGTCTGCATTGGCGGCGCGGGGGGTGAAATGATAGGATGGCGGAGTGGGAGCGTAGCTGTTGTAATCATCCGACTCGACATCCGACACGTCGTCCTCGTCCCAGTATTCGTCTCCGGCGAGACTCTCGTTATCGCTGGCTGAGAGATCTTCTGGGTAGCGCTGCCTGCCGAGCACTTCCTCCCATCCGGGTTCGTACTCGTCATCGTTGCCGTCGTCGTCGTCATCGTCGTCGCTGTCATCACGATGAACAGCTGCGAACTCGAGGTGCTGAAAAAACAGAGATAAGCATCTTCGTTCGGTATGTGTTCGAACAGAGGAGACTTACAATGAGGAGTCCTCCATTGGTGGGGAAGTCGCGCTCGCAGGCGGCGCAGTAGTTGTGTCTAGGAGAAGTCACCCAGTGCTATGAGAAATACAAGGTCCAATAAGCATCAAGTCATGTGAGCTGTGAAGTCCGAAAAAGACTTACGGTTCTGAGTGAGTTCCTGTTGGCGAATCGCTTATCACACTTGTCACACTTGGGGTGATTGGTAGAGTAGCGGACATGCTCTGCACGTGCTTCATCCCCAGGGAAGTAGCGATCGCACAGAGAGCAGTAGGTCATGTCGGCGTAGACGATGTTGTTGACAAAAGGCATGTTGGTCAGTCAATGAAACGATGAAGTTCGATGTGCGTGGTTGTGGTTGTGGTGTGATTGTGATGGTGTGAAGTCAAGTTGGTGTTGAACTTGAGTTGTAAATGGGGGCCTTTATATCTATTTTTTGAGTCTGCATTTTAGTGACGTACATCATGTGGCGGACTGAGAGGAACGGTAGGGAGGATGGGAGGATTGCACTCCGCCCATCCTTCCGACGTCCTTTTACGGGCTTACACGTCGGTGCGCTGCGGTACTTGCTCCGCTCATTGCTATTTCCGTTATCCGCTTACAGCATGCAGGCCCGGATCTGCCAGTAGGAAGATGTTACACATCTGTCCTTCCCAGAGAATGATGTTAGTATTACTGAGTGCTGCGCGATACACACATATCATTCAAGTTTGATAATGATTGTCTTTGAGATACTACAGCGTATCCACGATCTGGCAAGAGACGAGACGAGTTTAGCGTTACGGTTTGAATCAAAATGGTGCCTTGGCCTACCAGAATTGTGCCGGGAACCGTACATCCGACAAATGTCCTGGGGTGACTTCCTGAATTCAAAGCAGATGAGGTCGTGAATCCAGTTGCGACGATACGACTGGCGCCTCGATGCGTCTCTCAAAGACTTGGACACGACTGTGATGCCTGACTATTACAACGACTTTATCGACATCAAAGAGGCTGGAAATAAGATGTCATTCCGGGGAGGTCCGTGCGTGCAGATAAGTGAAAAAGCGGCGACAGGGCCAGCGACTTGACAACACGCTCGCAGCGAGACTCAGACTCGTGCGCGCGAACACAAGCGGACTTTGAAGCACCCAACACATCTCCCATATAACCACCATTTGCCCCTCATTTTGTTTCCCCCCCCCTTCCTCTTTTCTTCCACATCCCCGCCTTTTGCCCTCGTCCCCTCCGCAGCACCCGGCAGCACAATGTCTGACTCCGAAGAAGTTAGCAAAAAGAGCGGATATCGTCTCGAGTACTCCAATGGGCGCGCAAAATGCAAAGGTGCGCGGACGGACTGCCTCGCTGCGGCGCCCTGGTGTTCCCATCGTCTCATGCTGACTCTCGCGTTTTCCGCGTTTCTCTTTGTCTCGCAGGCCCCAAGCCCTGTGCAGGTGAATACTCAGAGTACCAACCCGATGGTTTTATGATCCTAATGTGTTGCCAAAGGATCCAAGATTGACAAGGGCCAGATACGTGTCGGATCCCTTGTGGACTTCAGAGGGAACACATCCTAGTACGTCTCCTGTCTGCGGGCACTTTACATCCCTATTCCTTATCATTTTTGACCATGTTGGTTTTCCACCTGACGCAACATGGTCATGTTCCTGTTTCGTTTCACCCCGTTTCGTCACAAATATAGCTGACTGATCCTCCTTAATAACAGCGCATGGCGTCACTGGGGCTGCACAACTGCCAAGATTTTCGAGAACATGAAAAAGTCTTTTGACGAGGCTGACGAACTNGACGGCTTCGAGGAGCTGAANGACGGCGACAAGGAGAAGGTCCGTGCAGCATGGACCGCAGGTCATGTCGCCGATGAGGACATCCCTGCGACGGCACGCAAAGCGGATGGCGACAACGAGGAGGAAGAAGACGAAGAAGAAGAAGAAGAAGAGGCGAAGCCAAAGAAGGCTGCCGGAAAGAAGACTGCAGCAAAGAAGGCGGAGCCTACATCAACTGTCTTCAAGTTTGAATATGCAGGAAGCGCAAGAGCCAAGTGCAAAGGCGCGTTTCAACCCTTTTCTCGAGGTNACACGTATACNAANAGTGTGTGTATAGAGTGCAGNGAGACCATTGGCAAGGGTTTTTTCAGACTCGGCCACGAAGTTGACTTCCGCGGCAACAAGACTTTGTATGTCTGTTCAATGNCTCTTTCGGTTCGCTCGCTAACGGACCCTCACTAGCGCATGGCAACACTTTGGCTGCACTCCTACAACNCGTGTCGCTCAGCTAGTCCAAGCTTACGATGAAGCCTCGGCCGTTGAAGGATTCAGCACGCTCCAGGATGGCGATAAGGAGAAGGTCCAGCGCGCTTGGGACGCAGGCGCCATCCCAGAAGATGACAAGGGTCCCGGTGAGCCCATTGAGATCGCCAAAAAGAAGGCAGNACCTCGGAAGAAAAAAGACGATGACGACGAGGACCGACCCAAGAAGAAGGCCAGGAAAGCCAAGGTCANCTCTCCCTCCCGAAGTCTGAAATGCAANNGCTCATTCCTTTATCCTTTGTAGGCTGACGATGATGAGGATGAGGACATGGAGGAGGAGAAGCCCAAGCCTAAGCGTGCGCCCGCAAAGAAAGCCGCTGAGAAAAAGGAGGCACCTGCCAAGAAGCGCGCTCCACGAAAGAAGAAGGTCGAGGAGGAAGACGAAGAGGACGCTGAGGACTTCGGCGATGAGCTTGCCAACGTCAGCGGAGACGATGAAGATGAGGCAGAGCCGTCCGAGGACGAGGCTCCCAAGAAGCGCAAGGTCAGTTCTNTAATGGCTGTTTTACGAAGCACCGTNTGCTGAAAAGATGCTCTAGCGTGCACCAGCGAAAGCTTCTTCGTCGAAGGTTGCAGAGAAACCTGCATCCAAGGCTACTGCAAAGCCCGCGTCGAAGTCCACCAAGCCCCCCTCAAAGAAAGCTGCCGCCAAGCCTGCATCGTCCCGAGGCAGTCGCTCAAAGAAGCCAGTCGACGAGGACATCGATGAGGAGGACGACGACGAGTGAGCGCATCACGTCGCTGCCTCACTCTANTCTCCCAAAATCCCCTGCTGTGATTAGTNTTGGGTGGAACTTGTTACTGTTGGTCCGGAAGGTGCTTTTACTGTCTATCGTGTCTGCGTTTTCNCCATTGCAATTTGCTTTCTAGTCGTTGTGTTCGAAGTGGACTTGCTTCACGTTGTCTCGAGTTCACTGTAATGCCTTGTATAATACGACACTGTTAGTATTGAGTCGAATGAATTTGATCAGTAGTTTTTGCGCNTTTCGTGGTGCTTCNCGTCCCACATCCGTTGAAGCTTAAGCTTGAAGCTTTGAAGCTCAAGTTGAAGCAGTCANTTGTATTCGACGAATCGCTCCAGGGAGGAATAGACTTGATTCCGCTGTTGAAGATTCCAGGTGGGCCATGACGAGCGGACGAAGGACACTGTTCATTCAGCAGTGCTGGTCTGACCTTGAATTTCCTTCCGGTATACGCAAGCATAAAACNTATGGGAGTGCGATGCAATCATGTGGCAGAGTGATACAGGAATGATAACATGGTAGTTGATTACAAGACTCATGCCTTTGCACCTGCAGCAGTGGTAGCAGCAGCGGCCTTGGCATCCTCAGCCGCGGCAACAGCAGGGTTGACCTTCTTGCCATCTTTCCACCTGACACGGGGAGGGGGAGCACGGTTGCGACGGCCCACACGCGAGCGAACACGAACAACTGGAGAAAAGGCCTCATTCAGAATTTGTGGGCGTATGTAAAAGATAAGAGGACATACCGTGCGAGTGGATGGCGCACGAGACGCAGTACGCGATTTTGATGTAGAGCTTAGGGATAACGTACTCTGCAAGCCAGGAAAATTTGGATGAGCTCTCTCGTAGATAGATGGCAGGGTGTGTAGGAACGCACCGGGGTAGACAGAGGCCTCGCTGATATCACGAACAGCAGCGCTCTCGACCATGTTCCTCACAGTGAAACGCTTGATGGCCTTGTCCTTTCCAACGCAACGACTGCAGTTTGAGCAGCGGACGAAGGTGACATGACCGCGTCCCTTCTTGTTACGGCCGTGATTCCTTCTCTTTGTGGTCTACAGGAGGGGAGCACAGAAAGTCAGAGTCAGAACCCAGCACGGGAGCGGCGCGTGTCATCCAAAGTGAAAGCCGGCCATCCATTGAAAACGGAGTGGAACACCGAGTTGATAATGCGAGAATCGGACGGGTGGGATGTGTATGAACGTTGCAGCGATGCTCACCATGATGGGTAGTGTCGGGTGTCTTGAGGATGTGCGTGTCGAGCCCGACGACGGTCTTGATGTTGCTCTTGGGCGCTCGCGCGGCCGAGACTAGACCAGCCTGCCCTTAACTAAACAGTCACGTGCACGCTGCCCAAGGGACAATAGCCTTTGCACCTGCTTGTTTTCTTGGTCCTTGTCGTCCATTGTTATCTCTTCCCGAACGTACAAACAACCCATGATAGGCCTTTGTCTCTTTGGTATGGCAACGGTGAAATTACTTCCTAAGCGAAGCGATTCGGATATGTATATAAGGCCTTAGGTACCTGCAATAAAGCGACGCATCTCTCTTGCTTTCTCGGTCACCGACTTCTCAGTCAGAGCCTTCTTCATTTCTGAGCCTGGAGCTCCTGCATAGTATCGCATACTCTTTCAGCTTCCCCTTTACTCACTGGCTTTGAGAAATTACCATCCTGTCACTATGTTCACCTCCACAATTTTCCTGTGGCTCGCGTGTGCCACTTCTGCCGCGCTGGGAGCACCGGCTCTTAACAATTCCACGCTCTTTCAAAACGGTCTGGATGCTCAGGCGTTGAACGCAGAGTTTGCGACCATCTCTGCGAAAGATGCTTGCAACAGTGTGTAACCTGTCATTCTTTCTTCCGACCGAGACTAATGTGTGGGTAGGTGGCCAGATGGCTTGTATTGACGGATCCCCGGCGCTGTGTCAATTTGGAGCGTGGCAGTTGCAGAGTTGCTCAGATTCACGGGAATGCTTTGCTTTGCCTTTGGTCAAGGGCAGTGGAACCGTGCGTCGATCATGCTATTGCTAGTATGACTTCCGTTCCTTATGCCGCTCATAGGCTATCAGCTGCACGAGCTATGCGAATGCACTCTCGTTGATTGCGGCCACTGGCGCGACCGGTGGCCTTACACCCGCCGGTGGCAATAGCACCACTGTCCCACTACCCACCATGACTGCTGCCGCAGTACCTTCTTCTGTCCAAAGCAGTGGTTCGTTCCTAGCGAGTAGTACTTCGTCCTTGTCGCCCGCGGTGTCTTTTTCTTCAATTCCTCCCATAGCCACTGCTTCCGGTCAATCCAACGGCAGTCAGGTCGTAACGGTCACAGTTACTGTATCAACTTCATCCACCTCGACGCCTACCGTTATTACCCTTCCTCCTGTGACTACAACCCTTAGCCCAGCCGAAGCCTCTCAGATCCTTTCCAGTCTGAGTGCCAATGGAGCTTTCACGAATCCCTCTGCTTCTCCGCCTGCCGTCACCTTTGCTATAGGCACATCAACTCCCACCCCTTCTAGCCTGAGTACTGGTACGCAGAACTCCGCGTTGGCCGACGTCTCTTCGTCTCCGTCCTCACCCCCCTCCCCGTCGGCTACACTCGTAGGGCTATATCGCCGGGTGGTACTTGGCGCACGCGTTGGAAGTGGGCGTGGACGAAGGGTCCTTGTGCAATGGTAGAGTCTGATAGTATTTGCATAGATTACGACACATTTCTCTTGTAGCTTTATCTTTTTTTCTTCATAGGTTTCACATCTGCATAGTCGTAGAAGTCACGCATGTCTTGGTGTCTTTCTGAATACAGGTACTTCGTTGAATGATCGTCGCCGTAGTTGTTGAACTGTGGAAAATCGAAACTCATCAGTAGATTCAGTCCTATAGTTACTACTATATCTCACGGTATCTTCGGAACCACCACAAGTTGGTAAAATGGGCTCCTAAGCCAATGAGGAGCCAGGATTTCTCGATCAGCGGTTGAATTTTGGCTGGGGATCCGAACTTCTGGTGGTTACGAAGATACGATGGGATATAGTAGTGCTTTTTCTGAGATTTTCGATATGCGCCGGGACTCGGGAGGAGACCACGGGATGATGTAGGAGTCTCTGGTGGCATTCAATGGAGTAATTACGGTTCGTGTTTTTAGATCGCGTTCTTTCTTGCTCTCAGATCTCAGGCTCACAACAAAAATGGCACCTGGCGTGTGCCCTTGCCCCATTGGGTGTCACAAAACATACAAGAAAAGTTCTTCGAATGGGCGTTGGTTTCCCAAGCGTGACTTAGCAGCGGCGGGAACAGGTATATAGTATCCAGGACCCGTGGATCCTTGGGTCGCAGGGTTCGTCCTTGTCCCAGTCCCTCCCAGTATTTCCGTCCGCGTGTGCCCTCGCCGGTAGCCTTCAATCTTCAATGTCGGAACCCAAACCAGTTCCAACGGACAGTGTCCATGATAACGACTCTACGAAGAAGGAAACGCCAAGCGAAGAGCAAGTCGCGGTTTCTGGCGTCCCAAGCGCCCTTGATCTTACCTCGTACCACGAACATAATGCAGGACGATTGGTGATAGATCCTGAGTGAGTTTTCTTCCTTTCTTCACCCAGCCCTGCAAGCGTAACACTAGTTTTGCAATAGAGAAGCAAAGATCGAGTTTGGTGAATCAGTCGCGCAGAAACTGAAGTTGACCAAGGACGGGAAGACAGTACTGTGGCCGCAACCTGCTGACGACCCAGAAGATCCGCAGAACGTCAGTGGGTCACCGTTCCGTGGAACTCAATCACGCTGCTCACCAACTGCTCACACTTCTTTCTTACAGTGGTCTGATTTTCGCAAGCATGTACAGCTCGTGATCGTCACGTTGGCTGCTATAATTCCAGATTTTGACTCAGGTATTGGTATGTTGTCATATTCCATGACACAAGTCAATGGGCGAAAACCGACATGCGTGTTTTCCAGGTATCGCGTCCATCTTTGCTCTTGCCCAGCAGTATGATACGACGACCGGTGTCATCAATAACCTCACATCTAAGTAAGTCCGTTTGCAACTCTAATGTGCGACCCTGCAGTTGACGTCTGTGGTAAAGTTGGAGTATCTTCCTTCTAGGATGGGGTGGAATTTTCGCCGTCATGCTCATGCGTAAATATGGTCGACTTCCAGTCCTGTTCTGGTCACAGGTATAATTTTTGGCGTTCAAGAGTCCGTGGCGAAACATGAGCTCAAGTACCCATATTTCAGCTACTCGCAATGGGCTTCCTCATCGGTTGCACGTTTGCTCCAAATTTGAAGACATTCACAGGTCAGTGATCCATTTTGTGACGATGATTGTAGAGACCTGAACGTTTCCATAGCAATGCGATGCTTGAACGCATTCTTCGCGTGAGTCACACGACATCGTTTTTCTAGTTTCCAATCATTGACCGGGCTGTAACATACCAGGACATGTCCCCAAGTCACTGTAAGCCTGAATCATTCTTCAGCCGGATTACAGAACAGGACTTACTGTCTCTCCAGGGTCTCTTTGTTGTCACGGATCTGTTCCCATTCCATTTGCAAGCCCGAAAGGTCAGTGTATCGTTGTCATCATCACAAAGTAGTCATGTAGCTCATGGATTTACTAGCTGAATATCTGGACCATGGGCTTCATCATGTCTCCGTTCCTCTCGCCGTTCTTATTCGGCTTCTTGGTAGCCAGAACGACGTACGCCAGTTGTCCCGAGCTTTCGCATCTCCCATATTGATCACATTCATATGATTTGTACAGTTGGCGATGGGCATATGGCATCGGGTCCATGTACAGCGCGGTCGTTCTTGGACTCATCATCCTCTTTGGAGAAGAGACGTGCGTGTTCCTTGGTTTTCATTTGCGCATTCCCGCTAATGTTGTTATCAGTGTATACGATCGCAAGCTCGTCAACCCAAACCCCATGGGAAATAAAAGCGGCATCCTCGCTCGTATTCAACTTCTCGTCGGCGTCACTGGCGCACGCATGGCTAAATACCGCTCCAGCTGGAAGCACGTTGTCCTCGGATGCCTCAACATTGTTTGGAGACCACATCTTCTTATGATCTTGTGGTTCGAAGCGCTGCTTTTTGGTTTCAGTATCGGTATCAACGTAAGTGAAGTCATCGTGGCCTTCAGATTGAGTGCTGAGGCGAGTTTTCAAAGGTCACCAATGCTGTCTTCCTGGGGACACCACCACCCGTCGGTTATGGTTTCAGCCAATTCGCCGTCGCAGGTGTATATGGTACTCCAATCGTAAGTCCCAAGTAATGGTGTCAACAGATACCTTGTGCTAAGTTGTGTCCAAGGTCGCCGTACTGATCGGTGAAATTCTTGGTCGCTACTTCAACGATTGGGTCATGCGCTTCTGCATCAGACGAAATAAAGGTGTCTTCGAGGCGGAGAGCCGTCTATGGTATGCATATCCTACTTGTCATCATAAGGGGCCTGCTGACATATTCTACTCAGGACTTGTTATATCGCACTGCCACTATATATCTGCGGATTCGTGCTCATCGGCGCGGCGCTTCAAAATCATCTGAGTGTTGGAGCTCTGATCATGGGCTGGGGGATTGCGGAGGTGGCTACCATGATCAATACTGTGGCTGTTTGTAAGTCTCCGCTCTGTCCAATGATTATGTGTTTCCATACGCTGACTGAAACTTCTAGATGCGTATTGTAATGATTGCTTCCCCCAAGCGCAGGTGAGTATCAACGCGCTATGTCTTGTGACTATTGGACTCACCTTATATGTAGGGCGAGATCTCCGCACTGGTCAATCTTGCGCGAACGCTTGGCGGATTCAGTGTGGCGTACTTCCAAGTTCCATGGGCGACCAAGAATGGTGCCCTGCAAACGTTTGGCGTTGAGTCCGCTATCGTCGCGGGACTGTTCCTCTTGGTCGTTCCTGCCTTGCAGCTGACCGGCAGATCCTTACGAGTAAGTGCACACGCACGCTTCAGTTCGGGAGCTTTGACTCACGCCACCTGCCCTAGTCTCGTTTCTCTTTCTAGATATCCTGTTGGCTTGATGATATCCTGTAATAATGATCTGCGTGGCGATGATTGTGGTCGGCTCTCTCCTAATGAATACCGATGATGCTACCGTGCCGATACTTCCATAGTGAAGATCCAGATACTTTCTATACTGGGACCTGCAGCCTCGTTTGCAAAGTATAATTAATCAAGAACCCTGCATAATGTGAGGCGAAATATCTCAGGTCCATGTTGCCACCCTAGAATCCTCACCCAAGTGCTTAATACATACGGACAGGATGCTACAGGATATCGTACATTGTCACGCACAGATCATGCCGTTGAGGCCTGAGAGTCACCGCCGTCACCTTTCTCTGTTGAAGTTTCGTAGGTAGATAGGGACATGAATCTTGAGCGTTCATGCGCCTCCTTGATGAATTGCATTGTTGAAACGAGGACAGTAAGGTGCCTTTTCATTATGAGAAACTCAATCTAGGCCGGATGCTTTCTGGCGCATATGCGCAGGGCGTGCGTACTAATGCAATACTAATGAGCACACACGGTAGCCGTGGCGTGCCATAGTACAGAGTCCGAGACCCGCTTGTTTGACCTGCGCTGTAACCCAAGTACCCAGTGAGAATCAAGCTCGATTTGAAGCAGCTATGATTTAACATACTCTATGTGCGTGNCTGGCGTCGAGAGCATCANGATAAAAGCGAATCATGGCACGAGTGACGTAGATAGTAAACGAATGTATTCGGATGTACAACGAACGAGTCGGTGGGCGATAGCCCCGCGTGAGCGGGCGGCATCAGCACCGAGCTCGCAACGTAAAACACAAGGGAACAGACCCGAGCGAGGGTGGGATGGGCCATAACAGGGATGGGAGGGAAACGAATACTAGTATACGAAACTCACTGTAAAATCACTGCTTCATCCAAAGCCGAACCTGTTGAGGGCTGATTACGAGTCTTGAACGCTAGTGGTAAGGACCGAACTCGGTGTTAAACAATTGGAGTTGAGTTTTCTTGATTGTNAGATGGGAGGCGGACGGGGGGGGAAGGTGGTTACGAAAACGAGACGTAGCTAGAGCTGCCCGCTACTAGCAACGACGAGGAAAAGAGAGAGAGACGCGTCACCCGAACATAGACTCTACTCTATGTAGCGCTCGTACCTCGCGCTGCTTAGACTCTCAAATGATACAAAGCATTGGTATAGCACAACCTGTAGAGAACATTTTTGGAGTACGCTCAACGCCTCTCGCGAACACCGCTACTCAGGCGGCCTTCCCACTTCCTTTACCGGCACCCACAACATAGTCCGCTTCATCTTATCGGGAACGGATGTGACATCTGCAGGTGAAGCAGTTCAGGAATCTCTTCTTCGTCATCGTCAGACTCAGTCAGCAGAATTTGCTGAAGAGCTTCGTCGTCTTGATACCTTTCCAGCGCGTGGCGCTTCCACGCTCGCCAATTCTGCACACCCTCCTTGGGTCTAAGCAGAGCCCCCCGCAGGCCCGTGAACATGTTCTCAAAGTACGTCCGGTCATCGGCTTCACACCCGACGCAATGCGATACGCGGTGCTCCATCCTCCCTCGGCGAACGTACTCTGCCAACTCATGGCCCCCCTTGGCCTCCAGGATCTCAGCGAAGTGGAGCTCATCTTCGCCCAGCACGTTGTCTCCGTTGTGGTAGTCTACTTTGGGGACGAGACACACCGGCGCGCAGAACGCCTCTGCCTTCGGACACGTCTGGGCCCATTCCCAGTCGATGATCCCGACGATGTTCATGTCGATGTCCACGAGGATATGGTCGCCTTTATCGTCCGCGTGCTTCAAGTAGAACCCGGGCGACTGCTCGTGCTGGACGATGCGGGGGATGGATTCCAGTAGGAAGAGGTGCATGAGATACGACTCGAGCCGTCGCTTCGGGTGTGTTTGATCAGTTTTGATCTGGTCAAGATGACGTAGGATGAGGTCGCGTCGGTATTGAGTAGATGATGTGAACGGTCCGGGCAATGAGAGTTGGCCTTGAGAGTCCCTATCTGCATGACTGTCGAAGACGATAGGCCCAACCTGCCATGGAGAAGACGTGGACGGTTGCAGGCAGCCGATGGAAGGGAAGGGATGTCTGGAGAGTTCGAGTACAATGTCGGCGTACTGCTGGAGAATTTTTGTCTTCTCAAACGGCCGCAGCTCCGGCCAATACATTGGACGACCATCGATGCGGTCCATCAGAATGTATGGTATGCCCACAGGATTATCCGGGGTGAAAGCGAAGTCATGAATTCGGGGAACGGGTATGCGTGTTGTGGCGAGAAATTGCATGGTAGTGACTTCGCTCTGCAGAATACGGCTGAGGAGATCCGGCGGCGGCGCGGCAATGTTGGTGCGGTGGATACGACACATCCAAGAATCGCCGTCCGCAAAGAGTATGGGGATGTGGTAGTTGGTACCTCCCATAACCTCGGTGATGGTCGCTTTGTCGTAAGATGGAAGTGGGATGCTACATTTTACACCGCGTTTTAATTGAGATGCTCTGACCTTCAGGGCCTCAATGTTAAGCTTTGAAAGAAGATGCTCGACTTCCTGGCGACGAGCGCGCTCGTTTGCAGCTCTCCAGCCCGGCTCATCGCGCTTGATTGAGATTGACAGCGTCAGCATATTTGAAGCGTTCATACCGGAAATGAACATACCTCCCAGTCTGGGCAACGGTGAAAAGTTTGTGAGAGATGTCCGCTGCATAGGTGGCGATTGCAGAGCTTGCAGGAAAAGCAACGCACGCCAGCGTCGTTGCAGCGATCCACTGAGCAGGTGAACAGAGGCATCATTGGGGGGTTTGAGTGTGGCGTGGAGAAGTTGAAGTAGTTGTCAGAAATACAGATTTCTTGAGGCTGGGCAAGCGCTAGCAATCAATGATAGTAATACGGCAGACCTTTGCAGAATCTGATCGCGACATGACGACTGCCCGGGACTGCCCCCACAAGAGAAAGATGTGAACAGCGAGAGGGGTATCACACTAATAGGTTCACATGTTCCCGTGTGAATGGACCCGAAAGCTGTCTTCATAGATGTACGTTGTCACTGCTGCCTTCTTCCGTGTCCGGTTTCGGCAGCTTGTACAAGGAGCACGTCAGGCACAAGGTCGTAAGCCGGTACTATACGATGAGACTCACCAGGCCTAACAATGACACAAAGAAATATTTTTTAAAAACGTATAAGCAGGTGTATATGCCTGCCTCATGCAATTTTGGTTGAACTTTGCAACCCTATCTTCAAGACCATCAGCTCGCAAAGATCCGCGGAAGTGCACCAGGAAAGGGCCGGTGCCCCTCGCATACTGTGAAAAGGAGTCAGTTGAAATCAGAGGATGCGGACTCACCGGCACCCTTTGTCATGTCTCAGATCTTGTTCCCTAGCTCTCTCTGCCGCTCTGCGCTCGTGCCAGGTGATGCTAGGCTGACGCTTGGCGGCTCTACCGCTCGCTGCGACTCGGACTAAAAATTTGACTCTGAGGCTGACCGCGACGACTGTTCTCAGAACAATGATGAGTAGCTATATGCTAGACAATCGGTCAATAACGGGGCGGAAATGAGGGCGCGTGGTATATAGGCCGGAGACTGAAGCTTGAAGCTTGAAGCCTGAGACGTGCAATATGTCGTTGTACGTGCGGAGAAAGTTTTACGTGCAGCGGTATTTTTACTACCTCATCAATATGTGATCTCAAATGAGGTCTCAAGAGTGTCTCTAGATCTGCCTTGCGTCTAGCCCAAGGACTTACAATGATCAGAGTTGGATGTCCACAAGCCTTAGACAATGTGCTCTTTCGGACAACTGGCGGCTACTGGCCAATTGGAACGTAATACGCCACACCTGCTGCACGGTTCAGTATTGCCCAGGCATAGCAGCTGAGTACTTACAGTGCACTTCCACATCTTGCACTTGGTGACTTACGGAAGAGTATATCACCGATGAGTTCTGTGCAGCGGAGACGGAGGAAGCGAGATGGAAGCTCATGTCGTGCGATTCCAGCACTGCAAAATGCATCCGAGATTAATCCTTCTTCAGCATCCAATGTCAAGAATGTCAAGAAGAAAGAAAGAAAGCGAGTTCTCCGAGTGCGAACGGTGGCCCAATTGTGGCGTAGCGCACAGCTAACGCCCGCAGTCACCCAAAAAAGAAATATGTTTCCACGTACAAAGTGGTCCGATGTATTGCGCGCCTAAATGTCAGAGCTCGGAAAAGTGGAACGAGTTTTGGTGGTCGGCGTTCACAAATGCTCATAACATCTTGATTCCGGACCACGACCATGGCGACACCTCCTTCATCGTCGAGCAGCTCGTCGGCGAGCTCGCCCTCACCCGTTCTAGAAGGTTCCCTTAAAGTCGAGCTCGGTTTAGACGACATGGCCTTCGAGGACCACCGTACCGACCCACTGGAATTCTTGCTGCAGTCATTGGCGAATGACGCCTCGGACTCAACGTCCTCGCAAGACAGCCATAGCACACCGGAATGGTCGCAGATGGCCTCTTGGGAGGCTTCTGATGCAAAGTTCGACCTCGCGACGGACTTCGACTTCAGCATACCTATGGAATTAGACTTCCAGTCGAATATGGCTGTAGACCCCAGCGCTCTACACTTTAATACCTCCATGTTCTCGCAGCCAGCGGGTACAGTTCAGCCAGAGAACTTGTTCCTCCCGCCTGCCGCTACTCAATTTGTGGCGCCCCCGCTGTTCTCTTACGACGTTCAAGCTCAGAATAACACCTGGTCCGGAACTCCCACTCAGCGCCGCCTAAGCATCACATCGTCCTCTTCATCTTCCGGAGCATCGCTATCACCTATCCCGGAACGCTCTACTGCTATCAGTAGCTCTGCTAGTGACAGTGGTTTCAGCGAAGGAGACTCGACGAGTGAGCTCGCACATCGAGTCCGGCAGCTAGCAGGCGTTACCCTTGCTATCCCAGTTAGTGCCCATGTACAACAGCTGGCAGCGGCAGGCGAGTAATCTTTTATCGCCGTGCTGTTTCGATCTAAACAGAACTTTTGGATAGGTGGTCAAGCCAAGCTTCCCATCCCCAGACTAACTCGGCCGAGTGCTCCCACTTCCACCAAGCGCGCGGTCACCAATCCCGCGTTCTCAGAGACAGGATTTACTTCATCCGCGTCTGCATCACCGTCTGCGGAGAGCCCAGATCCTCTCTCTGAGACTAATCAAGCCGTCCGATTCACCCCCATCTGTCTTGACAGCCACTGGACGGCCAAAGACAAGCCATACTACAATCGAGCGACGCTACCGCACGAATCTCAATGCACGCATCACGGGTCTCAAGCAAGCCGTTCCAGCTCTACGTGTTCTGGAGAACAAGAATATCAACACCTTCGGCGACGTTGTTGACCAACGCGGCTTCGTCGATGGAGTAAAGGTGGCGAGGAAGATGAGCAAGGCTAACGTTCTGGGCAAAGCCACTGAATACATCAAGTATGTCACATCTTTGATGATGCATATCATTTTATTGACGATAGATTCAGAGTTTTGAAGAAACGTGAATCTCGACTTGCACGCGAGCAGGATGGCCTGAGGTCACTCATTTCCGGCCTGGTAGGCGGACCAGCTCTACTGAAGGAGTGGGATAGAGAGTGGAGAGAGAAGTTTGGTGGTCCAGAGAAGGACGAGCTCGAGGACAATATCGGTTCTGCTGCAGCGAGTGATGATGAAGATGGCGATGGCGAGGATAGCGACGAGGACGGTGATGACCGACGAGCGAAGAAGAAAGCTAAGGTTGTTAAAGCTCCCAAGAAGGAGAAGGTAGCGAAGGCCACTCCGACGCCTGCAGTGCCTATAACTCCGGGTGTATTGCCTGAGAAGCGTAAGAGGGGCCGTCCGCGTAAGAATCCTCTTCCTCCCGCGCCTCTCATTTCCCCCCTTGTCGATCCGTCATCTATGGTGAACCCCAACACCGAACCCTCGGGTGCCGGGAGTCAACCAGAACAACCAGCTCAGCCTGCCCCTCAATATCTATTGGCTGCTTTCGCCTTTTTCTCCATCTTCAACTCACCACTCGCTTCATCGTATACTCGACAGTCCGCACATCCACGTGTTCACCACGGCATGGTCCTTACTGATCACCCGTCAACATCAGTCCCTCATCTCTCGTCAACATTCCTTGGATTGGGCTACAGCACTCATGACCTGATTGGAGCGTTCCACCTCCTTGTCTCCACGCTGGTGCTTTTCTATGTTGTCATGCCATGGTTCTCTGGTGCTTTGAAGCGTAACGCTGTTGTTTCGTTGCTGGAACGACTTCCATCGTATTTGGATCTCACACCGAACAAGAAGTCCTCCGCCCCTACGGCCGAGCATATTCACATGGTATCCGGAACAACAGACCGTAATCGGTCTTCCCTTACGGATGCCTTGATGTTATCTCGTCGCGGTGCATCAGACGAAGCGGCGCAGCTGCGCAAGGCCTTGGGCATGTCCACCGGCGTGATTGGCTTGCTGCAGAGTGTTATCAAAGCTGCTCGGATTGATCGGGGTATTGAGTTGAACCAGCTTGAACAACGAGCCTGGGTACGGCTGGGCGAGATCGTAGCGTTGAATGGTACGTGCTCTTCTAGTCAATTTGCCGTTCAATTTATTGACGTGAATTCCAGCAACGTTGCCAAGCACAACTCGTATCCAGACGTACTGGTGTATGTCCTGGCATATACCCACATTCAAGGCTTGCACCACCGATCTATCCACCCTTGCGCTCATCATCCGTCCAGTCTCTCACGCGAAAGCCTCCGAGCTGTGGGATGAAGCGCGTCAACGCGACGTCCTACGGATGCACGAGAGAGTGGTTCTCTCTACTATGAGCGTCGACGAAGCTGCCGACCTTCTTGAGAAGTGGAGACTGTGGCGAGAAGGGGAGCGCAAGAGCCGCTGTGCGGCCTGCGAGAAGCGTACACCTCTGGGGATCCTGGCTGCGATCATCACGCGTTTCAAGCTACGCAAGCACGCCGCGGCTATGTTCGTACGAACTGTCGTGCCCCATGGACAAAGAGACGAGGACGGTGAGGAAGTGCTATATGACGCGGAGAAGGAGCAGAAGGACGAGGAAGAGATGCGAGACACCATCGAGGCTGCTAAGTCAATCGGAGGTCGTACCGCGGATCTCGCCGTCCTTCTCGAGAGGAACTGGGACAGCGGGTTCTGCCCTCAAGTGGACGTTCTCACCTCGTCGCATCCGGAGGACGGTGATCATGACGACGAGCACTGCGAAGAAGAACACGACCTCGCGGATCTTGACGCTCAAGAGATCCGCTCTCTCATCAGCGCAACGCTTATCTACAGGCACATATTCCCTTCGTCGTTCCCCAGTATCGGGCCCGCCGTTTCGTTGATTCTCTCACCTCCTCCCTCCCCCTCGCGCAAGAACATCGCGCTTCATACCGCCCTACGGACTGCTTTGGGTTCCGCTGCTTTCGATTACGTTGAGGGTCGCTTAGACGATCCTACTCTTGGTGGTGCGTTGGAAGATGCCAGAGACAGAGTGGTGGATATGCTGGTTGAACTTGAACGCGCTGGAAAGAGAAACAGTAGATATTGATTTATTTGTAAAGTTGCTCTTTCCTCTTTTGCTTTCCGAGATTTTTGACTATTTGACTAGCACTATCCTAATTTCGGACTTTCTCACTTATTCAGTTCTGTCGATCATCCTGTTGCTTATCCTTTATATGTAGTTGTACTAACCTGCGACCACTCTCCCCGAGGAGGTCTCTTGTAGCTGATATATATGCAGCAATTCTCCCATCCATCCTTCGTCTACTCTTGATACCTGACAGAGGTCATGGTGTGCGTCACTCTTTGATACGGTACGTGATCCCTTCCGAGTGGTTGATTTCTATGTTCAACATTCCTCCGAGATAGACAACAGTTGCACAAACTCGAGGGTCGTTGTCGACTTTCTAGGACTCTGAGCGGTCTTGCGACCTACTGACGGCCACTACGGGTGCACTGCTCTTTTCTGCACGTTCATTATCCTGTCAGGCTGCAGTGTCAGCAACGCATGGTACGCGCTTCTGTGCCATACGGGTTGTCAGCATACGAAGCCCCGTTCTCTTGATCTCGACTGATCCCAGTTCATCACATGAACTTCAACAAGCCCTTAAGGATTCCAAAGGATTCTAGATATGGTGTATTTATAGCCTAAACGTGCTACCTACTGCTGTATATCAGGAGCACCACGACCAGTTTTTGAGAAGGTATGGGTCTTCGTACAGCCTTCCCTTCACGGTCCCAAGCTCATTCAGCGTTTACTCTCGTAGAACGTGCAGAACGTGTAATGTTCACCTGACGTCTTGGCAGTGGTTCTTCTGGTAGAAACTCAGAGAGAGCCTCTTCCACAGGATTCACGTTCTGCCCGGGTCGAACATTCGGTACCGAATAATCGCCACTGCCGAGCCTCTGCAACTGGTGTGTCCACGTGGGGCTCCTGCCTGGCTTGATACTACTCACCGCCTGGACGCTCTTCCATCACACATTCGTTTATCGGTCTCCATTCTGGGGAACAACCATTGCTGAACCCACCTATGCTACATGTGCTTTTCTGTTCTTCTGGGCGACAATTCTTCCGTGCCGCTGCCATCCTGACCGGCTGACAGACGATGGATCGCATCCGAGTCTTGCTATGACGTGCGGGCGTATGATACCGGAGACTAGTCAGGGTATAAAAGACCTTGGAGGAGGACTCCGGAGTGTTCAGTACTCAAGTCGTAGCCACAAACGACAAGATGTTCACGAAGACATTCGCCGTCCTCTTGCTCGCTGCCTCTTCGGCTCTGGCCTCCCTGCCCTCGGGCACCGTCACCTGCGGAAGCAACAAGTACAGCGTTTCCTCTATCACCGCTGCTATCAATGCTGGTGTGAAGGACATGAACTCCGGCAACCTCCCTGGTATGATTCAATAGCGCCAAGGCGTGCCACAGCAGGGACTAATAATGTTTCACAGATGACTACCCTCACCAGTATTACGAGTATGCGTAACGAAGCTCTCCGAATTTCTTTATGCTAATTCCTTCTCAGTGAATCCTCTGAGGATATCGACCTCTACTGCAGCGGCAACGGCCCCTGGTACGAGGTCGGTAGTTTGATCATCCCTTCTAGTATAACTTGAAGAAGCCTTTATTGACCGTTGACTTCTTCCCCATCTCGCAGTTCCCGATTATGCCCAACGGCGAGATCTACACTTCCACCTCGAGCGACTACCAATCCCCCGGAACTGACCGTGTCATCTTCACCTCCAGCGGCACATACTGCGCGTAAGTTGCACATCCAGTCTATCATAGATTATGACTTGAATAACATGTATCTACTAGTGTTGTCACGCACACCGGCGCTGCCTCTTACGATGGCTTCGTCGCTTGCAAGGGCGACTAGGCAGATAGTGCTTGAAAATGATACTCTGTTACTGTTAGTCCGGCCCTTTGTACTATGTTGTATTTGTTGGGCTGTAGAATTTGACACAACAAAGAATCCTATCGAGAATCGAGATGTTGCCTATCGTGATGGTGACCTCATCTCTATGACAAGGTCGATCAGCCACGGCAAGTTCCGATTGTTTTCAAGTGCGACCACCATCAGAACAACTCCGAGACGACGTCGACATACAGACACGTCTGTGAAAGTCCCCACCAGAAACAACTATTTCGCGACCAAGAAAATGTTCAAATTCAACTTTGACCTAGAAGACGGTGACCTG
Organism: Antrodiella citrinella; assembly: GCA_004802725.1. Taxonomy (NCBI): domain Eukaryota; kingdom Fungi; phylum Basidiomycota; class Agaricomycetes; order Polyporales; family Steccherinaceae; genus Antrodiella; species Antrodiella citrinella. The sequence goes on from SGPM01000076.1 coordinate 63,050, forward strand.
GACGACTCAAATAACCCACTTGAGCCGCAAGCCACGGGTCCAGAGGCTCCTTCGCCACAAAACCTGAAGCCGTTCGCAGAGATCCAGTTTGAAGACCTTGTAATGCCTCAATACTGCCCTCCTGGTTGCACGTCGCTCATTTGGCCGTCCATCAGCTGAACCAACTACCATCCGTCATCTCCTTTTCGCCACTACCGTTCACACTCCCGAACGGGTCTATCTATACTGTCGCTCGACGAGATCTTTATGATGCTCGTTTCCAAGTCATAGCGCAAGATCAGGACAGTGACGAGCCAGGAAGTGATGCGCCACATAGTGAAGCGGGGCTGGACTTCCTGGAAACTCCGTCGGACCTGGTTTCTGGTGTATATGAAGGTGGCCTGAAGACCTGGGAATGCAGCCTAGATCTAGCGGCGTACATTGATCGCCTGCTTTCTGATAAACGGAAACATCGCATGAACAGAATTTTGGAGGTAAGCTGACTTTCAAGTCCTTCCACCAGTTCGGGGAGCTCACATATCATCCATCCAGTTGGGATGTGGAACAGCCGTTCCGTCGTTGTATCTGTTAAACCGTCTGTTTGCGACGGAGGATACAGACCAAGACGTCGAGATCCATCTGCAAGACTACAACGAACTCGTGTGCCGTCTGGTCACTATTCCGAACCTGATTTTATCATGGTGTAAGTACCTGCTCAAAGCATGACTCGCCATAACTCGCGTCGAGAGAAGCTGATACATCTCAAATTGTACAGACATGTCCTCTGCTTCCGAGAAGTTTCGACAGTCTCAGCCGGAGTCGCAGCTAGACGCAGATCAGGACGCCGACTTGCTGCCCCCAGCCGATCCTACACAGTCCGGCGACTTGCCCATCACTCCCGCTCTCACCTCAGCCTTCGTCACTGCTCTCAAGGACCATCACATCCGCATCCGTACCTTCACGGGATCATGGGATACCTTCGACATCCAGTCTGCGGGCGGGAGGTACGATCTGGTTCTGACCTCAGAGACGATATATCGGTTGGAGAGTCTGCCTTCCCTCGTGCGGCTGCTTCATAGAGCTTGTGTTGGCGAGGCGCACGCTGATCCCGACGCGTCGCTCACGGAATCTGCGTCTGCCCTCACGTTATCTACATCACCAGGAAACTACCTGTGCTTGATTGCGGCCAAATTGGTTTACTTTGGTGTTGGCGGAGGCGTCTCTGAATTCATCAATGCCGTAGAACTGGGAGAATCAGGCGTGTCGGGGAAGGTGAAGACTATCTGGGAGCAGAATACAGGCGTCAAAAGATGTATTCTGAAGGTTGTATGGAGAACATGATCGTACGTGTGAATACTCAAAGCCGTTACCCCATATAGAAGATGTTGTCTCAAATTGGCAAGTTCCCGATGACGAGCTTGAATAACTGAGTTTGACCTAAACATTCATGTGCTGAGGAAGTTTTTCCGTATCTCTGGTAACAATGTGGCTGCTCGCTGAACTAATACAAGCCACATTGCATCCACGGACGGAGCTGTAGGCAGAAGTGCTGGGATGGCAAGATCGCGATCCGAGAAAACGTGGTCATCTCGCTTTGTCTTTCCTTAGCTCTCTACACCCACCACCTGTTGTGAACCGCGGATTCGGCGCTAACCAAGGCGTAACCGCGCGTAGCGCAGAGTTGTTTGGAAAGCAGAAAACGCGTACACCAACAGAGGTTCAAGTCTATCTGACGTAGGTATTACTCAAGTAGTAGTAGTATGAATAGAATATGTATTTCAGATACTATGCGAGAACACAGATAACCGAGCCACTGAACCCAGCTTATGCTTGTAGAGCGTATCTTACAAGGAAGCTAGAGAACACGTACGTAGAGCGAATCGTACTATACTTAGAAATGGCGTAGTGATCGAACTGGTTCACGCAGAGTGCGAGAGTGCTGGTGGGTAGGTACAAGTGAGGTGCTGAATGCAGTAGCTACTACAGCTGTATATATACAAGTAGAGAGGCTCGGCCATGCGCTGATGAGCCCCGATTCTCGCTGGTATCCGCGCGTCGCTATTACGCACCGACTAGCACCCGTCCGCCTCTACCTCGGCACCTTCGAAGACTTCCGACCGCTACTTCGACTCGTATTCACGTCCGAAGTTCCCTACGATAGACCCGCGCATCACCCACGACGTCCGATACCCTCGATCCCGCGTCCGCGCACTGTCCGGAGCCACGCGGGAGCTATACACCTACCTCCGATACTGTTGGGGACCACCGTCGTGGCTGTAGTTGAAGTATTGTTTAAGTAGTGTAGGCGGCCAGTCGTAGCTAATGAAGAATGCGGTTCAAGTAAGTAAATGCGGTTCTTCTCCTTAATCCTCAGATCCGATTCTATCTTACTGTTTCTTATATGCGTGAGCGTGATACTAGAGCTAATCAATAGTACTACGCGTTCGATATACAGACTTGCATCGATGCACTCGATGTTCAGGAATAGCGCGAAGCGTATTCTGTGAACGGTTCACACAGAAGAAACGTTCAGTCAGGGTAAGATTTGGGGTAAAGAAGTGATGATCCTCTTCTGTGTATTATGCGTATCTTAAATACATCAAGGACTGTCTACGGTAGACGATTACAGTGATTCCTAGTATCTACTACAAGGTTCTACTGTAATCCGGAAACTACTTGGAACGTCCTGGAAGGTTCGTCATAGATTCTGATGCAATAGTAATAGTGATGAGTCATAAACGGAGCACATCAATCGTTGGTCGAGCCTGATCGGGTAATACCGAGCCTCTTCTCGTGCTAGTCAAATCCGGTACATAGTATGTAATCCTGTCAATAGAGTATTAGTCGTAGTGGCAGAAGAGTGGATCAAGACACGTCTAGGTATCCATAACAGATATGATGATGGATTCGTACGAGCGCAGGAGTCTGTTTGTGAGTATGACGATGGTGTCTTCGTCGGTGACAGCACCACCAACTTCCTGCAAGAGGAATGTTGCCCGACGGACCTTGGCAATCCAGCGGGACATCAGGATATCAGGGTCCATGCGCATACTGAAGAAGGTACGGCGACAGGACATGCAGGTGCCAAAGCCGCGGGACTGGTGGACAGATTTGAGGGTGGCCCAGACCAGGGTAACATCAGGGTCACAAACGTGGGGTAGCTGGGAGGGCTCAATGTGGAGAACGATCTCTGCTCGAGCTTCCGCTGCCTTCCGCACATAGGACTTGATGGCAGTGGAGTTCGGAGATCCCATCGGTCGGGATATATCTCCTGTCGCAATCTCCCATAATCCCTTTCTCGTCAGCAGAGCCTCCATCAACATGGTCCACTCCGCGTAGTTTGTCTCATTCAGCTTGTCGAAGCGTAGGTCGCCCATGGTTTGATCATCGTACACGGGGATAGTAGGTAAGTCGCAGGAGTTCAATCAGGGTTCCCAGATTCGGAGTCATTGATCGGTGTCGGTGGATTCGGCCCCACTAAGCTGCCTTGTTATACCCTGAGGCGGGGCGATGTGATTGTGATAAAATGAGCGTGTTGATGTGTTTGGTACAGTGTGAACAAGAATGTATGGCTGCAATCGCATACTGTACAAGTACAATACAAGCGAGTCTTATATACGTAGATAACCAGACTAAATATAGATAATGCAATATTTCAACGGGAACAGCAGTGTGCTACGAACGCACATGTGTCGGGACACAATATTCAACAGAAAGCTCAACAGCCCAACAATGAGTTGGTTTGACCCTGAGCCATGGCACCTTGGGCCTAAGCCGGGGCTTTGAGCCGAGACGGAGCTGTAATAACACTATCTCTACTACCCTTTTGTGTGCCCACACCATAAGTCCTTTGCCTTTCTTCAGTGCATCTGACAACTTGATTGTGTTTGACAGATGATGAGGGGGGTCTTGAGCTTTGTCCAATGTGTTGTACCGATACTGTTAAGACCGTGCGGCGGGTCCTGAAAGTCCAGAAAGGAGGTAGGTGTGGCACGTCGGGGGTGTACCGGAGGTTCCGACTAGGGTAGACGGGGTGATGCGGGGCAGGGCCGGAGGTTCCGACTAGGGTAGACGGGGCGATGTGGGGCAGGGCCGGAGTCCACGCAGGGAGCGGGGAGGGAGGTCGGGGAGGATCGCTGGGCAACCGTCAGACAAGCCGGATGTCGCAACAACGGAGGGCGAGGGAGAAGAAGACGAGGGAGAGAAAAGAGTGACAGCGGTCGGGCGTAAGGCCGGAGGTCGCAAACACCACACAGAGGTGGATGACGCGCTATTGAGCTCAAGTGTAAGGAGTGTGGGAGGAGGGTTGGAAGGCCCGAGAAGATAGCATGGAATAATGTTAATTTATGAACTAAGGAATTATGTACATCCAGGTGATCTTTTTATACTACTTGACTAAGTGGCTACAGAATGTGGAACAGAAATGGAGCAGCCGAGTAGAACGTGGGGTCGATAAGAGTTCGTGGTAAAACCTCATGTGAGACGGAAGGTAGAACATGAGGAAAACACATTGAGAGTAGAAAAGGTAAGTTAGAACGGAGATGAGAATGTAAGCAGAGAAAATGAAATGCGGGGGCAGGAGCTCCTGAACGAGGTAGATAACTGGACCCTCCAACAGACCTCCGATGCATCGATAAGAAACTAGGCTCAATTGGGAAAGCTCAGTATATTATTACAGCAATAAAACCCAATAAGCCCAGGTTCCAAAGAAATGCACGAGAGTAGCGGGTCTATGTCGAAGTGTCTGTTGGAGTGGTGTTGGAGACTCCGGGTTAAGGCTGCACGCCTATAACAAGTATGCAAACAATATAAAAACTATAAAAGTACTACTGCTACTGCTACCTACACCAGAATATGGATTGGCTACACCTATTGATACCGTCTTATGTGAGCTACAGGTAGATATAAGTTGATATAAATCAGTACAGGAACCTTTATAGACACTATAAAACTTTACATACAAGTTATGTAGACTATTAAATAGGGTATTTTCCAGATGCGCCATCGTTGTAGATGTCATTGTTATCATCGAGCACCAAGTCCCATGCTTCAGAGCTCTCTCCACCATCAACAATAGCCTCCTCACTGTTTACCTCTGTCAATGACAAAGGTCCTAGCTCACGGAAGAGCATATCTTGTTGAATGAAACATTTCAGGCATTGAAGGGCCTCAATGACGGCCACCGTACTTATTGATCCTTTGGGCTAAGAAGCTTGGAGATTGTTGGCAGGCAGTTGTTCACCTTGAGGCTCTTGACATACAATCTAGGCAAGTGTGAAAAAACTGTATGGCCATGTTCTGAAAGTCTTAGTGTGCCCCATAGATAGCTTCTCTGATTTGTCTTGATGGACACTTTTGTACGAGCTCCAATTTTTGTTCTAATCTTTCATCATCATACTTCGGCTTTCTCTGTGTGCCCTATTTTGGACCTGCATTTTCTTAAAATGGCAATCTGTTCTATGGTCTTGTCTTCTCTATATGTTCTCTTCTTCCTCTTTTTTCTCTTATATTCATGATCTGCTCCCTGCATGTATATATAGGTGCCCTCCTACCTCTCAAATGGAGCCTACCAAACTTTCCTCTTACTCTTACTCTCTGTCTGCATGATTATCCTGTCATCTCCTTACGTGACGGACTTGTCTTTTTGTTTATAGTCTTATGTTGTCATCTCATATTCTCACTAAACATCTATCGTACCTCTATCGTGTAATACGAGAGTCTAGTCTCTTCTTGTTGTAAGCTGTTTCTTCATGTATCTAAGCTAATTATTTGTTTGATAAGTTACTCTATATCTTGTTTGTCATACACTTTCAGCCAACATCTCTACCAGACAAACTGAGTACTCATCTCTCTTATCCAAGCCCATCACTATCTTTTCTCTCAGTAGAGGCCCCATCCGGTCTTTCTCTATGACACTGGACTTGCTCCAGCGACTCCAGTTATGTGCCCCCACAACCATACACTCTCAAATCCTTTGGCATGTTACAGCGTGTTCCTAAGGATGATCACAACTTGTCAAAGTAGGGAAAAGCAACTAACAGTGTAAGAGTGAAGACACAGGATCAGGTGAAAATATGAAGTGGGTAAGTGGAAAAAAGATTCTCAGGTCAAACAGAGGTATCAGGAATCATCATGCTACTTGCCGGCCTCTAAACCAAGTATGCTGTAGAGTGACTACAATGGTATTGAGGGGCAAGATTGTTGCATATGACTGTTCAAATATGATATATCTACTATGCTCAGAATGAGAACATACAGTTTGTACACGCCTCACAAGTGCTCGTTGAAACAATCTCGAGCACTGGCGCTTACAGACAATTTGAGCACCTGTCTCTCTCAGTACGCGCAACCACCTCCCCTCAGTGCACAACCTACCTCAAATTTCGACATTGCTCATATTCAGCCTCCATAACACATCTATTGAGTGCTGGATCACATTCTAATTGTGTGTGCAATTTCTTTACCTCCTCAGTGCGCGACCAATTTTTGCAACAAATGGAATGCCTTAATTTTCAACTGTGGGACAATATTCACATGACTCTGAGAGATTGCTTTCTTATTATAGTAAATCATTGTACATAGTACAAGTTTTGTGCTTGATTTCCATCCTAAGAGACAGACTTGGAGGTGCTCACATGCTGATTGTGATTGATTGAAGGCTTTGGGCGCCAACATAGCTGAGGGTAATGTAGCACGAACAATGAATAACTAAGAACACATTACAAGAACATGTTATACTCTTTTTCTAATTATACAATAACTCTGTCAACACAAGAAGTACAAACACTCTACCACCACTAAGGGTAATATCAAATATATGGCACCACTATATATGGCGCCATTGGAGGGCTGGGCACAACAGCTTGAGGATACTGAGCATCAGGATTTGTCGCAGCAGGGTAGAATTCTGACTAGGAGCGAAGGTAAAACTGGAGGGGGTTAATGAAACTGTGGTACAAGCTGATATACAGCTCTTGGAGGTGACTCTTGCAAATGTTAGAACTGGGGCTCTAACTGTGCAACCATAGGCAGTGAGATGTTTCCCAGCAGAAGGTGTCGGTAGCGATAGATGTCGTCTTCTTTGCATAGACCCAAGCACGGTGTGTAGGGTTCAACTGAGAAATCTATAAGCACATAATGTCTAAATTTTGTACGAGTCTTACACTCACAAATACTTTTGTTCAAGGGATGAAAATACTGACAGTCTCTTTTGTGCAGACGTTCTGTATATAGGCCCAACAGGGACCATGCTCTGAGCCAGCTTGCACTGGTTGGCCTGATCACCTTGGTAGATGGCCCCCATTGGGATATTAGATATCTTTCCTCACTGTGCTCAACAGGATGTCGTGTACGCTGGAATCATATGTGTCACTTTGAAGAGTCTAGATAATAGCATAGAGATATTACTTACTAGTCACACTTGTTACCCAACTTACAAGTCCTTCTGAGATATTTTATACACAGCTTTGTTTACCAAGACGGAGGATGAGTCTCATAGCCTTGAGCACGGGCCTCTGAATATTAGTCTTCACAGTCAGAACTTGAGTGGAGTACCTTGCATCCATCTAATTCTGGATTGCAATACACAGTTGTCAGTTTTACAAGTTTAGCTTAGTATAGGCAATCACAGACTCACCAAAACACAAAACTGGCAGGGCGCGTATGTACGAGTTGATGAAAGAATTGGAACAAGATGCCTCAATGGCATTCAAGCACATGAATCATGGCATGATGCTTCGTGAGACTTAAAGAGACTTACGGATAATTGACAATCAAAAGAGGTTGAGGAAGCTTGAGCGGGCTTGAACGCACCAGAAAGGCGATTCTGCATCCTAAGTCTGTTAACGTTCACATCGATGGCATTCTTCTCTGCATGTCCGGGTCTATTCATTGCTCTTTGTTGTCTAACCCTGCTACTAATCCTGCCTTTCTTACCAGAATTCGATGTCATTTTTTCTTGATCTTGCTGCTCTTCTCAGATCACTATGCCTCTGTGGCGGGGACAAAATCTCTGACTCGGGCGACTCCGAGACGGAGAACATGCTTCAGCCTTCACTCCCTTCCCACTTGGCTTCACCCTCTCAAACTTCTCCAAGTCTCTTCAAGTCCACTTTTCAGAGGGATTCTCCTGCAGCAGCAAAAGTATTGCTGATAGGTGAGATAACTTACAATGACTACACTATAACGATGGGCGAATATCCTGAATCTGCTATCAGGACCTCAAAATTCAGGAAAGACAACAGTGCTGAATCAATGGCGCCTTCTCCAGATGACCATTTATCACACATTAATGAAGAATGCGAAAGAAATGGTGAAGAAGTTCTGCTCATCAGAGCTCAGTTTCTAGAATAATAGTTTGATGGTGAGCTCAACAATATCTCAGTGTTCGCATCTGTCTGCATATTTACAGAGTTTATGGTTCCAGCAGGCAGCACAGAGAATACTGGACTATAGTGGTGATCTTGCTGGCCCAGAGTTGTTTCAATTTGGGCTTTTAGTAACAGTGATTTGGACTGACCCAGTCATGATTCAACATGCACAAGATCAGCTGGTGGCTCGCAGCTTGGGATCTTTAACAGAAAATTACATCTAGTGAGCCGCTTGATCCCTTTACCCTGCAAAGCTTAGATCTAATGTCTTGGGTACTATTATCTAGTTCTCTTCATTGGGCCCTCAGAATTTTGAGCACAGATTATGCTCCAACACCTCGTGATGTATTTTTCAGCAAGATAGAGTCCACGTGGCTCTTTCAAGTGCATATTGTAGCATCTACTTTATTGTGCTATTGTTTTAGTTCCCAAAGCACACTGTACGTGTCTCAGTTTTTTTGTATATACATGCTGTGGATGACGAACACTGATGAACGCTCATAGCATGAATATTATGCAGATTCCAGCAGGCATAGAAGGATGGTACCACCAGACCAATTTACACACTGTAGATATGATATTCTTTACAGCCTCTGCAGTTGATTACAGCGAAGTTCACGAGTCTGGCATAGTGGACTCAGTCCTCTTCTCAGCTTTGGAATAATCTGATCTTGATCACTTAGCTGCTTGCACAGAATTGGCACACTCACACTTGCGAGGATTTTCGAAAACTCCTCAGGCTGCGTCAAGATCTTCTTCCACAGGCTCAAATTGTGCTATTTTTGACCAAGTACGATTGTCTTCACCAGCAGCTCTCAATCCAGCCGTATCACAAATTCTTTGAATCAATTAGTCTGTTACCCCGAGACTACGGGTTTAGAGAGGCAGCAGAATTTATTGCTAGCAGTTTCTACTTGATTGCTGCTGAGGAGAACGAGAGCATCAGCGTTCATTTGTATGTTCACTATCTCTTATTTTGTTTATTGTCGCCCCTGCCTTAACTTTTTTCTATTGTCAGTTGCATTGAATTGCACAACACAGAACGTGTTTGCGAGGTTGGAGACCATCTGCTTCAATGTACCAATATCTTCGATCACAATAACTGAGGACTAGATGTTGGTCAAAGTGTTTGCTTAGATGTGTCTACTGTAATATAGTTAGAAAATTCACATTTCTCGCTACCATCCTCAAGGACTGATACCTGTTAGGAGCAGATCACCGTGTTCCTCAACGTTGACATGTTATGCTGCCTGCTTGCAAAGGAGCGTGAAAAAGAGCGCAACAATTTGCTGTTGACAATAGTATGTGGGCCGCTTTCAGAGGACTGATGCATGCACGAACTGCAGACTGGGCTAGGGAGGGAAGAAAGTCTATGAGCACAGATTTTAGGCCAAAAACATGCGAGAGGGATGATTCAATGGGACGACAAATGTATGGAGATGGAGGTGGATGAGGTGATAGATGAAGACGGGGATCAGGATTATAGTGCAGGCAGTGAGGATGGAGAGCTGTACTCGGACTCAGAGGAAGTGGAAGCTCTGACACTGAAGGTGAGCACTCATAGTTAGTCTTTCCAGCGAATATTTTACTGATTACGATTCCTGAAGAATGAAGGAAATTGTTCTTACTGGGAAACTTGCACAGGGCGTGTGAGCAGAAATCCTTTCTCCCCAAACCGTGGGAATCCATTTGTTTTGTAGTCTCATTATAATGATCATCAGTAAAATATGTTACTCATAAGTGCTCACTGATGCCAGCTATTGGATGCCATCATTACTGGTACCGACATTTCAACGATCCCCAGTCATTGTCGGTACCATATCCCGACATCCCGCGCATTGTCCTGACAATATCCGACATTGTCCTGTGTTACGACGAAGCGTAATAAGCAAGTCGAGGTTCAGTCTGAATAGTGATGTCACTGTCTGGGTCTTGCTTAGGACACTTTGTGTATTGAACAAAGGAGGTCAAGCTGAGGGTGGTCTACAGCGAGACAGCTAGTTTATATACAAGTACAGATACGATGAGTCAAGGAAGAAAGTAAGGAAAGAGAGACTTAGTAATATAATAAGCTAGGATGAGTAAGATCTACAGCTTATGTTGAATAAGCAAGTCATATGACGGTGAGGTCACGTGATGGAATGAGTCATGAGGATGATGAAATGAGAAAAGAGATAAAAGAAAAGGAAAGGAAAAATAACTAGAGTTACAACGGAAAACTGTAACATCCTGACACCCCCACCTACCACTATCCGGCGCACTCCTGCCTCACCCACCATCCCGACACTCTGCCATCCCGTCATCTATCATTGCCGGACTTTGCCGGACTTTGCTAAATCCCGCCCGCTGTCTGCTACTAACACTCAACGGCCACGGGCGCTTATTTTCAAAGTGGATCGGAATGGGTAGAGAAAGGCAGTACAAAAAGTGTATGTTGAGATGAAAGTCACGTGACCTGCGCTTGTCGGGCGCTTAAGCACGTGACTTTCGTCGCACATGGACATGTCTGGGGTGATGTGTCAGAGCCCATTGCAACCACTTTCAACATAAGCGCCCAATGACAACAACTGTGTTGAAACGACTCACTCGAGTGAGTCATTTTGACACTGTTGTCATCATAATTCCCATGGTAAGCGCCGTACACGTGACTTTCCTTCATCTCAGCAGACACATTTTGTACTATCTTTATTTACCACTTTCCAAATAAGCGCCCATATTTTCCCATTCTGTGGGCATATCCCAATATATCCGAATCTTCTGGCGCCGAAGATACAGATATATCGGGTCACCTTCACAACAGCAGATGGGAAAACATCAAAAAATCAGGGGAACAGACCCAAAGAGACCAAAAATGAAATGACCACTGCAGAAGTTGAACTAAGGACCTTAGAGGCAAATTTGAACCTGCATCTGGGATATAACCGCTACAGCACTACTACTTGTTACTCTCACAACATGCTGTGTATACATCAGTATAAGAGCCTACAATGAAACTACGTAGGGAGCGTTTTGGTCAATCAAAATAACATTTCAGTACAACATAGAGACAAGAGCCTTGTGTGTTTACACAATACCAAAATGACATGCTGAGAGCTATTAGATTCAACTTTAAAGCCAGATTGTGATGCAGTATTTCTGAAGTGAGTGACAGAGAAAGCTAGGGAAGACATGAAAGTTGATATAGCAGTCTAAAAGGAGAGATAAAAATAGCTTTACTGCTCAGCTGATTGGGATTTCAGGTACTGTACTTACTGTAATAGAGAGACAAATCAAAGACCAACAGATTGGAGGAGTTACGATTCCTGAAGAATGAAGGAAATCGTTCTTACTGAGAATTTGGCGCAGAGCGCGTGAGCGGAAATCTTTTCTCCCCAAACCGTGGGAATCCATTTGTTTTGTAGTCTCATTACAATGATCATCAGTAATATTTGTTACCTATAAGCGCTGGCTGATGTCGGGTATTGGACCCCATCATTACCGGTCCCGACATTTCACCGCTGTCCAGTATCATATCCCGACATCCCCGGCATTGTCCCGACACTGCCGACATCATCCCGATGATCTCTGATGTTGTCTCAACACTCCCGCTCACTGTCTCCTCCCGCCTCCCGCCCTCTGCCTCTTCCGCCATTGCCGGATTTTGCCGGATTTTGCCGGATTTTGCTTGAAAACACGATGTGCAGTTTTCCATCTGACTCTCTTGCCAACATGATGTTGAAACAGATTTTGGAGCACGAGGATCTAAGTGCACTGCTGTTCAATGCTTGTACTCCTGGAACCCTGTGCTCTATAAGACGTCTATGCAAGAAGTACCGTCCTTTCCTTGAGCGGTTTTTCAACACCAAGTTTAATATCCACAACCGTCTCCTTCGCTTCTTCACCTCTCCCGATGCCTTTCATGCAATGCAGCTGGATACGCTCACTCTTATTTCTGGCTCATTCGCTCTGCAATTCTTTGCGGGCATCCTCTATCCCGACTCCGATCTTGATCTCTACGTCGAGCATCTGTTCGCACAACAAGTCGTTGACTTCCTTCTCACCGATGGTTACCGCTTCCAACCTACGGCGGCCCAGCTTGGACTACAGGAGACTTTGAAGGTAACCCAGTTTGCTTCACCAGAGCCATACAGAACATCAGATATAGAGGGTATTGGGGGTGTCTTGACGTTTAAGAAGGACAATGGTCAGACCGTCCAGTTGATTGTGACGTGTCAAGGCAAGACTGCAATTGAAGTCATTCTGAACTTCCATTCAAGTAAGCACGCTGTGGTTTTCTATTCACCAGACACAGCTCACGGTCTTGCAGCGGTCGTGATGAACTTCATTGCATGGGACCTTGCATGTTCTTTATACCCCGCCGCCACATTTGAACGGAACATGTCACTGGCTTGCCGTGTCACTCCCGAATCTCACCCCATAGATTCCTTGATGAAGTACAGACATCGAGGCTGGAACGTGATCTTGCCGGAGGAGAACACCAGCTCAGATCTGCAGTCGCTTTTGGTCTCTCCGTTTGGGGGAGACAATTTGCGATGGGTCGGAGATTGCAAAACCTGGCTTATCCGTCTTCCGACCAACAACCTCCCTCTCCTACCGCCGCAACCGGCAATGTCGTGTAATCTTATTCTCCATCCGGCATGCAGCACATGGTGGTCGCTTATGCTGCACAATGGCATAGTTAGTGTCGAATACAGCAAGTTCATATCCCGCGTTCGTTTCTTGGAATATGTGCGGAAACATCGTCCGAGGCAGCAGGAGTATCTGAGTAACCATGAGTTGTAAGTCGCATTATATGATCTGCGTACTCTACTTACTCACCGTCTTATAGTTTTGATTCCGACTACTTCATGGGGACCGCCAAGTATTTGGAAGATTTATCCATGGATTCATAGAAGACAGGATTATTTGTTGTGCTATATTCTCAGCGTACTTTACTCATTTAAGGCCGTACAGTGGTGACTCTAACGGAGATAGAGACTACTGCCTTTTTGGATGACGAGATCCTGTGTCCTTCTCTTCACTTCACACTCGCCATTTTACATTCATGTGCACTGCTGTGGCATGGCTGTTGTAATATATTGATGTCGGTGTTCTTTCCACCCCCAACTCTTGAAGTCGGACTTTGCCGTGTTTTTCGGATTTAGCCGGCTGATGATCAGATTACAGAAACTTGCGCATTCTTCCCCCTCTTTTCTCTCTCCTCCCCCATCTACAATGTCTTTATCTGCTACTGAAACTACTGTGTCTCGCTCTGACAATACTATTCCCGGTAGAGTCACAGAATACAAATATGGGAATAGATGGACTCACGTATGTTTGAAGTTACTCTTACACTATCGCAATCTAATCAGACCATAGGCTGGAGATCCTGAAGAGTCGCATTTCTTTAAATGCACTCTGATATTTCGGCACTCTCTGCATCTTGTGATGTTGAAAGTAACATTGAAATTCAACGATCGAAGTGGACATTGTACGTTTGAGCTTAACAGCACTATGAACATCATTCTGACTGTGGTCTCAGATGATTCAAAAGCATGGACGCTGTTTGAAGATCAGATGACGGTGATAACCGACGATTGTGAGTTCTAGTTGTGTCAATTCTCAACGATGAGCTTACAGACTCTAAACAGTACAAGATCAACCAGATGTTGCATCACAACTCCGTCATTTTGTTAGTGTATCGCCCACTATGCAAGGTATACATATCGGATTGTTCTGTGCACTATTTACTCATATATTCTCTAGAGTATAGGACTGCGTCATCCAAGCTGCTATTTCAGTTCCTCCGAGAACATAGCATTGAACTTCAACGGATCATCAACGAGCAAGCTGCTAGTATTCTCCAGCAAAGTGCTTGGGCTATTGCTGGGTATATTCCTACCGATGATGAGCGTTTATCTGTTTTTTTAAGACGCATGGACACACTTTACCTGCGACTTTCTATTCCCGTTATTATTCATGNTGCACGTTCAGCCATGACTGAATTTNTATCTGATCTTTCAGACATAGATTCACCAGTTTATTTTTCCTCATTTGCAGAAGGCGTACCTCTGGAAAGAGTGTCTGTTCTTTTGAAAAATGCTGTTGAGCGTATTCAATTGCAAGGCCAGCTTTTTACTGCAAGTTGTGACATGTATCTGACTTATCAAGAACTGTGGCATCAGGATGTACAGATTCATAGTAGTAACAGATACCCTAGACAGCATTATGCTTCCTAATTATTATGCAGTCTGTGTTTTACTTGAAACAATTTCATTCAAAAGAATAACATTTAATGTGATGATTGTAAGACAATATTTTAAAGCTATTGAATATAGTCTATAAAACTCTATCATTTATCAGCATTGACAACATCAATCCAACCAGCAAATCCATTTTCTGGCGTCCAAACAGTGCTGGAACTATCAGTATGGAGCACCAAAGATCCCCTCTCTCCAGAATAATCTAAATTATAATGAGAGATTTTGGTAGAAGGGAAGATAATAAAATCACCGCTGCGCAAGGCAACAATAAGTCCAAGCTCCACTAGGCCTAGTTCACCACCAGTGAATTCACCAAANGGTAATACCAAACAAAGATGAAGATCTTTTGGATCACGATGAACNTTGGTGCGGACATTGATGTTGAGAACAAAGCCGTGGAAAGGGTAGGCTGGACTGGACTCAAGGAAAGGAGTGGATTCAACTGTAAAACTGATAGTTTCAGTGTCATCAGGCAGATGGTTTTGAAGCTATCAAAAGAATATTCAATAAACTATACAATCATAATTACAAANAGTACTCACCTTAGTTTCAAGAGCTCTAAATAAAGGATCAAAACATTTCTTCAAGACATCAAATTCTTCTTGGTTGTCCAGAAGCTCTTTTGCAGGATATGGTGTAAGTTGACCACGGTTGAGAGGTCGAATGCCACCAGATGCATTTTCCAACACAAGATTAGCTGGGTCTGTGTTTTCTGGAGCGTCATGTCCCTATAAAAAATAAGTTAGCAAACAGATCATATGATATAAATGAAACTCACCTTTCNTCCATATCTTGCATATGTACAAGTGAAATGAATAGCAGAAAAGCGAGGTACAGTTGCTTCCTTGGTATCCACAGGACGCATAACTGACTTGGGATGATAATTGACCATCACATTCTTAATGGTGTGGAAGGTGTTGTTGTGAACAGCACTGGGAAGGTTGCCATTCATATAGACCAAAGTATCTCCATGCTTATCCAAAAGCAAGATTTCCTTCCTGTTGAAAGAATGAAGTTAATANAATAAGAATAAATTAGAAAAATCACTCACTTATCAAAGACAGCTGGTTCTATTCTTAAGTAATCCTTCTCATTTTTCTTGAGTCCTGTTTTCCTACTATACAGCTTGGCCAGCTGATCTCAATGTAAGTCAAAGAATCTAGAAAAACTAAGCAAAATTACTTACCTCTTCAGACAGACCTTCAATATTCTGTACAGGTTTTGCAAGCTTAGCCAACTGCCTCTCACAATCAGTCCACTTGATCCTCTCAGCAGTGTCATCTGTCCCATTAGGATAAGGCACAGACTTGATCATCCTAGACCTAAGATTGAAATAAGTCTTGACAGCGANGAACTCTGGATGATCGGGACAAGGAGTGTAGGGCTTGTGTTTGATGATAGAGGAATGAGATCGAGGAAGAAGCTTGCAAGTGACAGATGATTTCAGAGCTAGAGCAGCAGCAGCAGTTGGAGAGGGGGGTGGATTGAGAGTGATGTTACTGAAACTGAAGTCCTGGGTTAGACTAGCCAGTGAGAGAGATTCATCAGAACTAGAAAGTTGAGTGAGGCATGAATCCCAGTCTGAGCTTCTATCCAGAAAACGAAAGGCACTGATCAAGAGTAAGTAATTTTTCTGAGATATAGAATTCAAAGCTCACTTGTTGGGTATACCAGCATAAAACCTATCTGTCTCTGTAAGATCCCCACACTGAAGATCAACAGATGTGTTCAAATCAGTCAAAAACTTTGAAGGAAACATACTTGCTTTAGAGGCCGGTAAACGGCAGAACGATTCCTGAATATCTTTTTCCTCCATCCTATAATAGCCTAAAAGTCTTCTCTGATACTTTGCACAATATTCACACCCTCCTCCATCCCTTTATATAAATCCTGACCTGATATATACACTATATCTGAAAACAACTCCTTTTATACTTCAAAACTCTTTGATCCTACTGCTTCACATATACAAGACATGAGAGTTTCTTTCCTTTTACTTTGTGCAAAATAGCTGGCTCTATATTAACCAAGTTACCCTCAAATACACAGTTTCTTCTGGTGGATATACCATCATTGAACCATATTGAACCATCAGCTGTAATGACTCTGGATACAAAGTGCTCATGGCCAAAATAAATAAGACCAGCCAGATTATATTGCTTATTCTTTATGAATATGTTGGGAGAAATTTGGACAGCCATGTCACTCACAGAAAATACCATCACCTCAGGCAATAATCCAATCACCTTTGATTTAATGATCAGATGTTGCCTGCAGTTTGGACATTTCTGCATGCTTTTATGAGTCCATAATGGTTTGAGCCATTCTTGAATTGTCTTGTTCTTATATGAGCCTAACTTGGTTGGATAAGATTTCCAGTAGCTTGCTGTGCAGTTCCATACTACTTGTGAATTGAACATATGATCTGAGCGATAGTCACAGGCAGTGCAAATTGAAGTGGACTGCATATAAGACTCATCAGTTTTCAGAAACTCTATGCATAGCTCGTCAATGCTGGTACCTCTGCCATCTGTGATGGGAAACACATTACTGTCTATTCTGCTTAGCTCATTTCTCATCTGATCTCGTNCATTCTCCAAGGTAGACTGTCTCAAGTTCACACTTTGCAAGTGCTGAGTGAACAAAGCCAGGTGCTCATTCTGGTTTGCTATTCTGCCCCAAGTACTTTTGGTGTTTCTGAACACGTTGAGCAAAATACTAAAGAGACTGTCATAAGCGCAGCTTTGATTACTCCACTCAAAACCCACAGGTTCATCGTANGTGCTGTCAGGAGAACCTGTTGTACACAGTTTCTTTCCTTGTGGTTGTTGTTCATCGGTAGTTGCATCGTCTTCATGTTTTCTTTTCTTGCTAGGGCCAGGCACTGATCTCAATTGCACTGTAGCTGTACTTGGCACGGTCGATGGTACAGCTGTTTCTACCGGAATCGCATTCAGCTTACTCAGCGGCTGAGACCCTTTAGCTAAGACAAAACGTGACATGTCCGCCTTTTTGGTAGATTTTTTGGGAGCACGTTTCTTTGGTTCCTTTTTTGTCTTGTCGTCTTTCTGCTTTGCTTTCTCTGACCCTTCTGATATGTGTTTGAAGGCAGTAGTGTCCTGATCTGTTACTTGCACAATATCATAGCTGTCTTCATCTGACCAGGTCAAGGCAGAATGCACATGTGAAGGCATGTGGTTCTTTCCGGTCTTAGTGCGGTAAGAATAAATCAAGGCATTTCTTGTCTCTCCATATACACCCTTGGGCAGTTTCTGGTGGTATTTCAGCTTGGTAATCTCGTCCAACATTTCTAGATCTCTGAACTCTTGTCGCAATTCTCGGGATAATCCACCGGTAAGCTTTTCACTAGCAAAACCCTGGATAAGTAAAGTCCCATCGTAGGTGGACCCTCTTGACAAACACGTGTATATGGACTGGTGTGAACTGCAATTGTGTAAGTCACACACATTGTAAGGCCGTGTTCTGCCTTGGGAGTTAAAATCTGTCATTGCAAAGTTTGGTAATACATGGACTTGGTAGCGCAAAATATTCTTGACTTTGCCGCTTGGAAATTTACAGGGAATGTTTTGTTGATCTGCACTTATGGGCACTACATTCTCTGGAAGACCTTTGATGTGAACCGGCTTGTGCACACTTGTCAGACGCACAAACAGAGTGGTCAAGGCCTCTTTTCCTTTGGCTATGGGTCTTGACTTCCAACCGACCACTATGCCTTCGGCACCATTGGTNACACCGCATTCTGTTGCTAAGTTGGATTTCACCATGACCGGCATTCCCAGGCAAATGGACAGCTTGGACGGCAAATTCTTGGTAAACTCAGGCCTCATACTCCACAGACGCTGCTGCATGTCTTCTGTCATCTCATTTGACTTTCTGGAGGGATCAACCACTTTCTTGCGTGCTTGCTTACTAAGCTCATCGTTCTTGTTTGANGTNGAAGANGGATAAGAGTCCATNGAATAGAATGTGTGCANCTCTTGTTGNGTATCTGCNGCAAANACATGTGCTTTTGANTCGTTNATTTCATCTCGCTCATAGTTGTAGCGTATAATGATGGACACATGCTTGAACTTGGGATCTGATATCTTAGGACACGTAGGCGACTGCGATGTAATTCTAGATCTGAGCAGGGCAAGGTCATCAGGGGTGCATGACTTGTATCTCAGATTCTCAAGCATCGTTCGAAACTTGGCATCCATTGCGGTCTGTGAACGCTGTCTCATGTTCTGCCTGAGGATGACCACAGTTGTACACATGTGCCATATGCATTTTCCCATGGTATCTTCTTGCTCTTTGTCGCTGTTGGTTTTGTGTAAAATAGTTTGTACACGATGAGCGTACAATGCAGGTCCTTTGGACACAGGAGCTAACTGCGCAAAATCTCCAGCCAAGATGACACTTTTACCGCCAAACGGCTTGTCGTATTCNCCCATGGCATTGCACATTTTGGCCGAGATCTTGTTCAGTGACTTGCAGTCGATCATAGACACCTCATCGATGAAGATGTAGTCAATATGGCTCAGTCGGTTGTGAATCTGCGCTTTTGTGGATGACGAGTCAGATTTACCCACGGTGAACTGGTTGATCCCAAGTATAGAATGGTACGTTGAACCTCCAATCAGGGCAGCAGCGGTACCAGTAGGTGCAAGACACTGGAATCGATACTCTTCGTCACGCTCAGTGTACAATGCAATCAACGCCTTGATGACTTGAGATTTGCCAGTGCCAGCCATACCCCCAAGATACATAAGTAACTGCTCACCGCTGTCTTGCACGGAGTGATTAGCAATGATACGAAACGCTCGCTCTTGCTCTTCATTCAATGTGAAGTCTTTGACAAACCGACTGATCATCACTTTGTTGACAGGATCATTGGGCACAAACGACTTTGTGAGATAGCTCTTGTTGACGACTTTGACCTCGTTGACTTCCGACGGGAGCCCAGAAGCAGATTCTCCATTGACTTTCTTTTTCTTTGCCTGATCCGCTCGATCTTCCAGGACAGTGTCTTTTGCCTGCTTCAACAACGCTTTCCACACTTGAGACGGTTGAGACTCTCCGTTGGTAGGCTCTGAGACGTGGGTGTCTAGCTTTTCTCCACTCTCTGTGAGAGCATCTATTTTGGTAAGGTGCGTCTTCAGCTTCATAGCGTTGATTTTGTTTCTATAATACGCATCTGTGCCTTTGTCCAGCTCGTTCTCTTGTTCTGCTATGCGAACCTCATTTTCTAACTCAGCCAGATCGATGTTATCGTCTAGCAAATCATAGGCACCTTGCTGATACTCCTCATCAGCGTACATGGCTAATTTGGCTTGCAAAAGTCCTGCTTTCTTCTGTGCTGAGAAATCGTCCCTTGCGTCGTTGCATTCATATCTGATATGAAAGAATTTGATGATCTCAGACTGTCGGTGTGAGAAATTATGTGCATTGAATGTAGCATCCCACCCGTAGCCCTCTTCTTTCAGATCCTTGCCTGTCCTCCACGGTTTGAACAGCATGAGCATTACCGCACAGTAATCTTCACGGTTACCGGCATCTTTGCGGGGAAGTGAACCACCAACAAAGTTTGGCACGTAGCTTTCATCTCCTGAACATAGATGTGCACAATGCGTCTCTGCTTGAGGATGGTCTGGGTGAAACGGATAGTACTCAGTTTTGAACTCTTGCGCAGTGATCTCGTCTTTGTGTTCTGCCTCGTACGCGGCCAAATCTCCATAATCAGTGGTGACATCTGACACGTATTGCTTTGGCAACTCTTTCCAGCTCCGTATACCGATGTGCTCCAAGTACGTGTCGAGAGCAGCAGCTGCACTCATGTTGGAATAGGCTTCCCACGTTGTATCGCCTTTTTCCCACCTGACTAGAAACTCGACTTGTCTTCCAACCCATCTGTGGTTGCGTATACTTTCTATGACCCACTGCTGATTCTCAACTTTCTTGATCTTTTTCTGTGAGGCTTTGGTTGTTTTCTCTGCGCGGCGTATCCAGTCGTACAGGGTGATATTTTCAAAGTGCTGGGGTCTGTAAAGATAGTCCATGACGATGGACAGCCCCACGACCTGCTTCTTGGATTTTCCCATCACCACTTTCTCTGGTCTTGGGTTTTCCTCGCTCTCGACTCCCCAAGCCTTGAGTGCTTCTCGGAAATAAAGTCGCCAATAACATGTTCGGAATTTGTGGCCTGTGTAGTGGTCGTCATGCTTCAATAAGTACAGCGCTGCCATGGGGGCTCCAATCTCACTACGGCTCGTCAATGCATTGACAATCTTTGTGATGAGTGCTCGGGCCTTCTCGACTCTAGGCTGGTCTGACGCTACAACGTCTGGATTCTTTGAGAAGACGGTACGTATGGCTTGGAACATGACGTGTGTTTTGAGAGGGGTCTTTGTGATGTAGTCTGTCACATAAGCGATCACAGACTTGATGGCCGTACCAGAGAGCAAACTCGTAACATCGGTGTTGCAGCGCATCAGGTATGTCACAATGGGAGTGAACCAGTTCATCCANGGCTCTCCTTTTTTCATGTTCAAGTACCCACTGTCTGCATCGACCATGGTCTCTGGGAACGTCTCCCGTGGAAACCGTGCCTTGCAGTTTCCGTTGCTGTCCATGCATCCCGACACAATCTTTTCTTTACCGCTGTTGTCGGAAACCGCTTTTCGACACTGATGTCGGTTGGACAGCCATAGCAGGATATCGATCACTTTCTTTGTCTTTTTCCACCACGGCTTCATCTTCTCGCACTGATCACATGAGCCACAATGCTTTTCGCACAACNCAGGGCATGTCTCAGGTATCTTTTGTGTTGGTAACATGATTTTTGGATCAATTTCGGTGGGATCAGGCTTGCTTGGCGGTACCGTTTCTCGTACTTCTGGCTCCGTCCCATTAAAAAATTCNCCTTGATGTACGCTCTCAAGATATTGAACCATGTCCGCTTGGAAGGTAGACGTTGGATCCAAGATACGCTCACGAATCTCTTGTGGAGTGAGCGAGTTTTGAATCCACACCAACATGTGCAAGTGCAAAGTCAGTCNTCCTTGCTGCTCCACCGTACCATAATATGCAGATGTTTTCCCATACAATCCACGTCCTTGTCGTTTTACACCCAGTATATGATGAAGAAACGACTCAATCATGAACTTGAAAAATCTGGCACCCGCAACGGGGTTGTTTGCAATGAGTCGTAGTCGATCGTCTTTGTGTCGAAACAGATCTGGTTGAAATGTCTCTTGTGTATCTGCATAATACAATGCAATGGGATGCTCTATGTCTGCAGGTGACAACNTAATATACCACGACGGTGCACCTAAGTATGATGTCAATGCCCAGATCTCGTTGCGCATGTGCTTCTTGCTGGTCACAGATCCGTCCACACGCCCGTTGACAAAGTCAATGTCTCGCAACACTTGATAACAGTCTTTTTCTTCTTGGGAGAGCGCTTTTGCTGAGATGTCACTTTCCAGTCGGTTGATGAGATTGGACAAGACATTGTCGTCCAAGTTCAACAGACGGTTGGCCACGTCCTCAAAATGGTGACGTTCAGCCATGAGAAATCCACCTTTGGCGCATTTTTTGATTTGCTGATGGTTGAATGCAATAAGACAGAAAGTTGCGTCCAGCTGAAAGCGTTTGTCATGATACATCAGCAGGCATCGTGTGCGTCTCTCATCCGATATACCGCCTTCAATCTTTTCATTTTCAAAGCCACCTAATCCGTAAGGAAACAGCCAGGGAAACATCTGAGGATACAGTTGGGGGTTGTGGTAGATAGATTGCGGTTGACTGTCATGTCCAATACCCAGAATGTAGCNATCTGACTTGAAGCGTTGAACTGCTATCCCTCGCAACTTCTGAGGATTCGTTTTCTCCATGTCTGTCAGCTGCTCTCCCGTGATGCCGTGCACGACAAACGGACATTGACCGGATTCAACACCACCTTCATCTTCTCTATGGGGTGTCACCGCACTGGCTTCTTTTTCAGCAAAGATGTCAGACTTGTGCCAGTCGATAATGACNGGAGGTGTGTCTTCAGGATATTCCTTGAGGTTTTCCTCCGATATTTCCAAGTCTGCGTAGTCTTGGTGATTTAGCTTCAACCAATCTAGTGCTTCTCGCACTTTCTTGTGTCGCACTAGGAACGGTGTTCTCTTCCAATCCTCGTTTGTAGGCAATGTCGACCCGATGTATATGAATGCCAATACTTCATCTAATTCTTCTCTTTTGGGGGGCAGCACGCTGTACACCTTTGGCATGGGAACAGCAAANGAAATCGCATTTGCCTTCAACCGATGTAATCCTTGCATACCCGACTTTGAGAATCGCATGACACAGTAGTTATGGTTGACTCGAGAGATAAGCATCTTTTCTGTCCAGGACAGATTCTGCAGTTCTTCTGGTACGTCTCCCAGCCATTGTCCGTTTGCAAGAGCGGTTATGGGAACCGTGTTTTTGAGCAGACTGTTCTCACATTTAGTGCAGATGTGACTACACGACTGGTCTAATACAGGACCCTCGATGTGTGTAACTGGATCTNTTGTGTCTTTGCGTTCTACTCTGGTGACCTGGTATTCTGGACCGTCCGCCAACTGGTTCAAATCTGCTTTACTTTTCTTCAGTGATCTCAGCGATGTTTGGATATAAAGTTGGCCACATACAGCACAGCCGCTCTCGTTAATGTTTTCTGACTGCATGTTGTTACAGAACCCACGTACCGTTTGTGAAATGAGACCATCTNTAGGTGGCTTTGGAGGAAATTCTGCGCGTTTCTTTCTCATATGTTCTGCGTGTTTTTGCTTATAGTTTTTGTCATGTTTACGCTTTTCTGTCAGTTGTTTGTGTTCTGTCTTGTACTTCTCTGCATTCTTTGCTTTAGATTTCTTTACCCGTTCAGCGTTAGAAACAACGGACATGACTTGTTTGAAACAAGATAAGTGCTTTGGACATCTACAATCATGAGATCCGTACAGCTCTTTTATCTTGGCCAATGAGATGTTACGCTTTGGAACATCAATGTCATGTAAGGTAAGGATCAATTTCAGTAGCGGCATGTTGAGCCTGCTCATCAAATATGAGACGGGAATGTCAAGATGTAATCCCGAACATGTCTCAAGATGAGATTCTGAGACGTAATCAATATATTCAAACACGCTGTTCTCTTGGAACGACATAGCGCTGTCGTCCATGTATGGCTTTAGCTCGGTGTAAGCCCATTTCTTGCTTTTCTTTGTATTGACTTCTCCGCCACCGCCACTTAGGAAATTGTGGTAAGGATAGCTGATTCTGGGCCATAGCGTCTTTGCATGTATGGGAGGTTTCACTTCAAACAACGTAATCTGCTGTATCATCAAAGAAAAGGTGGTTCTCCTGATACAATTTCTTCTTATACGTAGATAGGCTAGGTGCTTATAATACGCTACACGAGCCTTCTTTCTCCAGAGTTCTAGTATGTGCCATATGCCATATGACGCATGCGCCGAGACATCAGATATNATTGTGATGAAGACAACACGACAGTGACTGTAAGAGGCGCAAGATCTCACAGACACGGTGGACATTGAAGATAAGGTCTCCACCAGAACCTTACCGTCAAGCGGCATAGATATTTCTGACACGGTCTCTATGAAACTCTGATGCAAAGACCCCACAGGATCTGCAACACGCATGACTGTCGTATAATCATGTCTAGCATCACAATATGTCAGCGACAGTCTTCAAATAGACGTTCAGGAGACTACATACCTGATGGGGATCACGTTGAAACCCAGCGAATGATCTGGGNTCCATACAACCATGACATCAGAAGCTGTCTTTAGCTTTACGGAGAGCAAGATACATATGTATCCCAGTGCTATCACGGCGGTGAGTATATGCTTGAAATTCATTGAGAGTTAGGTTGGGCTGTGAGCTGGCACGTCGTCGAAGATGAGTGTTTGTGGCAAAGACCTAGCGCTTGATCAAGAGTATATTGAGACTGAATCTTATCTTATCTTCATGCTCACGCTTAATGTTTGGACCACAACGCGAAGATGAAATTGGGCAGTACGGTAACTAGCAACATATCGGGATATGTCCATACAAGAGTGCAAGTAAAAACGAACAACGGAAAAGCAAAACAAAAGTGGCCATCTAATAATAAATAGAAAAGAGGTGGTACAGTTGTCGTGTCATGAAGGGATCGTCAAAGGTCAAAGGTCAATACGTGTATAGCATGTGAGTGAGCGTGGAAGATATCGTGCAATGCCAGTCTGGGGTCATCAATCACTGTCGTTGACACTGTCATTGACGTTGAGATCAGGGATAGCGAGAATGACAACAGCATGGAGGTTCAGCGAGAATTTGAAAGCACTCGTCAGCTTCGGAGCATACATGGTGAGAGTATGCAAGACGCATACGACAGAGTTGAATGGAGGCTCGCCATCGTACTTTGGGCAACTCTCCTCAACCTTTGAGAGATCAAAGGTTGTGGACTTTACCAAGTCGGTATAACCTTGGAAATGTGCCGTAGCATCAAAGACTGGAACTGAAAACGACGTCAAATCAGAAGTATTGCTTATCGATATATACACGTACTGTGATCCCGTGGTCTCAACGTTTTGGTGTTCTGTGCCCTGCGATGCAGCAGGCCCTTTTCGTAGTATTGGCCATTAGGAACTGATTGCGAAGGACGAGGGACAAAATTGACTTTGTCCATACCCTCACCCAACGGCACGTTGGCAGAAGGACGTGCACCCAACACCTTTCTTGCAGGAGTGGAAGGAGTGCTAGTGGAAGGCGCTATATGCAACGTCAGTATCTGGAAATTCGAAGAAACAAGACACGCACTGTCGGGAAGAGACAGGGTAGTAAACAGAAGACCATTTGGACTCGTGTAAATCCCTATGCCATGTTCACCGAAGACGAGAGCAGTACCGTTGAGAAGACGCAAGGTCTCGATTTCATCGCCACTAATCTCAATCTGCTTCTGCTTTGTATCCTGGCCGTTATTGTTCACCTTGTCCATGGGCACAGTGACGTTGGAGGATATAACAATACCAAAGTAGGGATGCAGTTGCTTGTGTTCAACGGTAGATCTGTCACGGTAGACAATCTGATAGTCGTCCCGCCCAGCTTTGACTGCTGACAACTTGCTCAGGATACAATGACTGGGGTTGGAAATGGTTGGACTCCAACGACCACGCGTCATCATATCTATAACCTTGCTAAAGCATAATAAGTTATCGGATGATTCCCAATGAGGGAAAGTGCTCACGCTCTGCCAATCTCATTGACTTCCATTTCTTCTAGAGCTTTGTCTACGAAGATGAAGTCCTTGATGAATCCCACAGATATTCCCATATTGCTAGTTTTCTGATAAGTAGAGAGGCAAAATCGAAATTATAAGACTTACAGCATAGGCAGTGTACGGTCACGGTCTGCATAGACATGTGCAAGAGCAGAATGCATGACCTTTTTCTTGGGAGCGATCACTTGGCACTCCTTCAGCTTGCTGTATTGTTTCCAGAGGCTGGTACTGAATGTGAGACGCTGAGCGCAGAGTTGTAGGTGAAGATGCTTACTCGGTTTTGGGAAGAGGCTGCTCATCTTCGGATTCAGGAGGAATGTTGTCATTGGAAAACAAATACATCCCAGGTACCCCAGGAAGTGCTTTGCTCTTGCCTTTGTCCTGCTTCCGCGTCGGCTTGGTACCTTTGACCGTCAGATTGTGACGCTTGGCAGGTTTGTCTTGAAAGACGTCTTCCTCTTCAACTGCCTCGGTGGCAGCATTCTCGTCGTCCGTGTCTTCTGCGTCTCTCATGCGTTGTTCAAGACGAGATGATCTGTACAGACTGGTGAGCACACAAAGAAGGGTACTGCGGGAATGTGAGACGCACGCTAGCCGGACAGGTGTGCCATCCTGGTCCCGCAATTTCTTCATCGGTGTAGACTTGATCTGAAAGCTGATGGGCTCATCGTCCGAGTTGGCAGCCCGACTGCAGAGCTGTCAGCAACAATGATAGAAGCAGCAAGACATTGCTCACCGTTTTCTAGCACTCATAGTGAACGCCTTAGCAACAGACTTGGAAGGGGATGGGGACGGTGGTGTCTTGACCGTGATCGCATTGGCCAACTTCCTGCGTCAACATGAGATTTGATCCAATAAAATTCATCCAAGCCACGTACTTCTTGGTGGGAGCCGGCAGAGGATCTTGTGATCCTCGGTCTGCAAAACTGGGTCTACAAAGACAAATAGTCAGCTACGTGTATGTCAGACTGAACTAGACATACCCAGAGTGGTCTATACAGGAGAGGTCCGAGTTTCTATATGCAGAAATAAGACAACCGTAGACATACAGAGAGCAAAAAACATACAGATTGTCCTTCTTAATCGTGACTTTTGATCTCTTCTGCGTACTGGGTGGAGTCTTGAGGAGCACACCAGCAAACTCTTCTCTGATTCTGTTTGGCGATCAGAAGATATTAGTATACATGAAATGCCACAGGACNTACGCAGCAGTGACGGAGACCACACGACGAGGTGTTGCCTTTGCAACCCGGAGAGGAGAAGAGTCCAACTGCATAGCATCTTCGTTGATCGGAACGTCGCTGCATGATCATGAGCAAACCGTCAAGAATAGCGAGACACAAACTTACTCGTCGTCGTCGCTGAAATCTCGAGCGGCTTTGCGGTGAGCAGTTCTAAAATGATCAATCCTGTAAGTGCGTCAGTTGNAATTCCGTCTTCATGGATATACAATGTGCTTACTCATCTGCACTATCAGGAACCAAGACGTCACNGTGACTGCCTTTGGACGGAGAAGACATGGCCTTGCCCTTGCCCTTTGACTTAGACCGAGGGGTGCGCGATGGCGTCTCAAGTATTCTGTCTCTGGATCAGTCACAAAACCCACATTCAGCAAGGACATACACGTACTCAGCTTCGCTTTCAACAGGGGAACGGGTTCTGGTCTTCAAAGACTTGGCCGACCTGAGAGGCTGTGAGACCTCCACAAAGTATTCTTCCACGAGAGAGGGCGATCTGGTCTTCCTAGACGATCTGGCAGGCTGTGGCGACGGGCTCTCAACATCTTCATCCATAGGAGAAGATGCCCTGGTCTTCTGACGAGAAGAGACAGGAGCCTTTGCAGCCGACCTAGATGTCTTGACGGGAGGGGGAGACGGCAGCTCATCAGATTCAGCGGCAGCTTCTTCTTCAGAGATGTCGCTCATGGTAGCCTCTTCCGCCTCATCTTGAATCAAATGAGACTTCCCAGTGACACTACACGAGGATATATTAGCCCGACTAGGTGCAAAGATAATTAACAAAGACTTACGGGGCATCATCGTCTTCAATATCAGAATTGTCGAGAAACTCTGGAGTCTTGGGTGTCTTGCGGGGACGACCTCTTCCACGAGGCGCACTAGGTGCACTACAATGACGATCAGAATATGCAATTGCAAAGGAAAAAATCACGTACGGTTCAGCACCCTCTTCACCAATTGTAGCACCACCACGACCTCTACCTCGACCACCGCGAGCACCACGAGTGCCACGACCACCCCGACTGCCACGACCACGACCACGACCACCCCGACTGCCCCTACCACCACGACTGCCCCTACCGCGTGTAGGTGCTTCATACCTGTGCATAGTCAGTAAAAATCAGCCACAGAAGAAAGTAATGGCGTACTCAGATGCAGAGCTAAGCTCTGTCTCCTCGTCGGAAGAGGCAAGCTTGGCATTCTTCGATTGACTGCAAATGATAGATTGAGCCATAAGAATAAAACAAAGACATGGCACTGACCGTTGTTGAGACATGTCGTGAATTGAGATGAGAGATATGAGCAGAGTACGAGAGAGGAGCAATACGCAATAGAGGGCCAGCAGAGTGGTGAAGTCTGTGTATGGAGAAGTTCAGCTTTTATATGTGAGCAGACTCTCCGTTGCGGACACATCTGCCAGCACATATTCTCCGAGCCAAGTATCCAGAATGATAGCCGATGAGAGAATGCACTTTCCGAAATGCAAAGGTAAACACGTATATCTTTGTACATAACCGTATCCAGGAGATTCTACACGTGTTCTCGGAAGTTGGGTACACATGTCTAGAAAAGAAATTTATTCAACCAATAGAATCAAAGACGGTAACGCGACTGACCAAATATGACAGGAACGGTACAGCCAAGAAGTGCATGCGTCAAACATGAGACCGTAGACGATGTAGAAATAATTTTTTCACCTGCGGCTGCAAAAGAACTAACCAAATATAACAGTGCATGTGTTGGACATGAGACGGTACACGAAACAAATGATGAAGTACTTGGGTAAGAACAGTGTCGTGGATTGAGAGAACTTACGTGAACAAGAGCAGCATAAAACAAGAACAGCTCTCACTGCTACTCTTCTCGTCCTCCGACTTTCTGGNTCTGCGTCTCAACTTGTCTTTCTCTCTGCACGTCGTCCTCAGATGCGCTATGAACACATTTCTTGACCAACTCTANGCTGAGTCAGATCAATACGGTGAGTTTCAATCTGTTGTTTGACACACAAGTGATCTGAATTGTTAGCATAGCTACTATCTTGTCTTCTGTGATCGCCGACGCATCCAAAGGAAAAGACAAGGCCCGACAGCTACGCAAAATGGCAGAAGTAAGTGACTCGTACTACCTCTTTGATTTGTACTGACGCACCTTCAGCCCGACTTTGTACGTGTTTCTACCGAGCTCCATCAACAAGGCGGTCGTCGTGTCGACATNATATANCCTCGCAATCTGGATGNNCCGGANGCGGAGGAGATGGTNTTNCGAACNCAAGGATANGTCGTGTATGCACAACTTCCTCCAATCTCTAAGCAGTCTCAGTACGTGACTTTCTGTTGGAAACTATACAGCTAACTCACCTTGTTTCCAGACTCAACCGCAAGGATCTCCATGCTCGTCAGTTTGTTCGGATCTCTGGTCTTG
>SGPM01000077.1:0-91631 GCA_004802725.1 Antrodiella citrinella
GGTGTTGATAGGACATCGGAGCTTCGCTGAGATTCGGACTTAGCAACAAGGTTTCCGTGGCATGTTTCCTCGGTCTGTCAAACGCAAAACCACAGAAGCCAGCGAAGAGAGTATGGCTGTTCGTCTCCAACTTGAACTCGGTATGCACATACAAATGCTCTGTACCTGATTTGAGCTGACTTCCTTGGCAGGTAGAGACACCATAGGCCAGAGCTCACATGCTAAAGGGAAGCACATCGATAGCTTCCGCACTATTCCTTTCGATAAGTGGCTGCGGCTTTTTATACAGGTAAATCTGAAGTTGCGCATCATCAAATGTGGACTCACAGAATGCCTCCAGTATGCTTTCATTGTGGCCAAACGTGACGAGTTTGACTACGCTGTCGAGATATTAAGACACGCGTCATGGTCCAACGCATTACAAGCTCGTGAATCGCAAGACTCTATTCGCTTCGCTATCATTAGTGAGCTCAGTGCTTCCTCCGCATGTGCCAACGCTAATCTGTACCTAGCATGCGCCATCCACGGCAACCGATACCCCGTCGCCGTGGAGCAATCCAGGAAGCTCATAAACATCCACCAATTCAACAACGAAGCTTTCAGAATCCTTCTCGCTTCCGTTGGCCATGGAATGCATGCGACCGACGCGTTCTTGGCCAGCACGCTCTCCAAACACCTGTTGCGCGAATTGAAGACAGCGGACGCTGCTTTCAGAAACAAGGATTCACTAAAATGGAACAACGTCACAAAGCGTTACGCTCCGACAGGATCAAGCTCCAAGGCAGATGACGAGGATGATGATGAAGTAGCCATCGGCGTTCCTGAGGAAAGCGGGAAAGGTGCTCAGCAGACTCAGAAGCCGAACCTGCCCACGAAGCGCAATCCCATGGGAGTGGCAGTATACGGGCAGATCTGTCTCGCTGCTCGGAGTTACCAGAGCGCTTTATGTGAGTCCACAGCATCTTGAGAGTGGCGCTGGATGAAGTCCGTTGAATTGTGATATTTTCAGTCTATTTGCTACACGCGTACGAATATTGCCCGCAGGACCCCATGATCTGCTTATGCTTGGCTATCGCGTCTGTCGGCCGAGCGATGCAGCGACCAGCAGACAACAGACATCATCTCGTCACCCAGGTCAGTCTTAGCATTCATCGGCAGTAAAATAAGCTCACAAATCGCCGCACGTCAGGGCCTGGCTTTCCTTGCGAAGTACCGAAAGATTCGAGGAGAAGACATGGAACATCTTGATGAAGTGGAGTACAACTTTGGTCGTGCATTTCATCAATTGGGTGATTATAAACATCGCTTTTATGCCAACAAACAAACAGCGACTGATATCCGCTTCTAGGCCTTCTGACACATGCTGCGCGCCACTATGAACAAGCTCTTGAGATCGCCGAGAAGCGGATGCGTGAGGACGATCAGGTGCGTGTGTCAAGGTCTCAGATAGATGCGTACTCGTGACCAACATTGCCCTCTAGGACTATGGCATGGCTCAGACTGCCGCTTATAACTTATCCCTTATATACGCCACGACTGGTTCGACACCAAAGGCGCAATCGCTCTATAGACGATGGTTGTCGCTTTAGTGCCACGTCCCAGCAACTTTTGTATCGTTAGCTAATTTCTCTCTCCGATGACCTCAGTGAAGCTGTACGAGCAAACCAACCGCCAATCCGCCATCCCAGCGCCGACTTCGTCGACAGCGACCTCGCTTGCATTGAGGCAAACAGGGTAAATGCGTAACGGCGGCGGAAAATTGAGAATAACAACACATCTTCTTGCTCGCGCTTCCGCGTCTCTAGCCTGCCAGGACCCCGACCCTCTGCACATCACAATTGAGAAACTTGCTGAACGGATAGTCCAATTTTCTGTAGCCCTATAAAAAAAAGAGATCCCTTGATGGAATGCAAGAACTGTGTATTACTAGTACAGCAGCATGAATATTTGGTGTCGTTTAAGTTGAAACTCAAGTTCGTGTCGTTCAGTAGTCACCGCAGTGCTGGTCGTTTGCCCAACACCGGGTGATGGGTACACTCGGAAGAGCAATTCGTGTCGACCAATGCGGCTGCCAGAATGTCCTCGACTGGAAACCTTGCAAGCAAGGTAAGTGACGGTCCCGCGACACATGTCGTCTGGGGTTGTGATCAGTGGTGCGTGGCTCAACATATTTTCGAACAGTCAAAGAAGACAGTCCCTAATATTGTCTTATTTGCATTTGATTCATGATGCTTTCGGTTTTCACGTCGGTCTCCGAGAAGTCAGGATCGAGCAATGTGGACTAGGATGGCAGCACTGTGCCCCTGTGCCTGGTACTACCACCGTGAACTGGCGTGTTCATTATTTGTTTTTGTCTGAAGGGCACTCTACCGCTTCCGCCGCATGCTGGATCATCATGTATGGCTGCCTATGTCGGACAAAAACACCATTTCTGGGTTAGTTTTCATGATTTAATGGTGTTTCATCGTGTGTTACCATGTTTCTGGGGGATTCATCCTGATTCATCCTGATTCATTGAAAAACCCCCACCGTAATGCTATCCATGGTGACAGCAAATGCCAATGATCCAGACCTTCATGATGATTCACCGGACATCAGCATGCTCCTGTCCGGGTGATTCATCGGTCATCAGACCCGCATCAGACCAAGGTCATGCACTGAGAAATCCCATCATTCCCAACACGAGGCTATGAAACATCCTATCATGATTCACCCAATCTCTGGTCTCGACACCAAGCATTGTGCTGATCACCCGAACCCATCACCCCTACAGGGTAGGGGCAATCCTCACCCACGGAAGTACCCGAAACGTCCTCGCGCGCTAGCTCTCAAAGGCCGTTTTCGTGGTCGGGCGATGGTATGCATTCCACACACATCTGAGCAATATTCTGAGGATGCAAAATCCTTTAGAAATGCTCTAACGTACATATGTTCAGGTCGATTTTTTTGTAAGTTGAGTACTCTTCGAGATCAGTGAGAATATCATGGTTGAATTCCCATCCACCGAAATTCTGGCGTGAACATTCGACAGGTTGGTCATTTTTGAAGTTGCCCACGTCTGAATTTCTTGAGTACAATGCATGATTGTCGAGTTTTCTGTACCTTCGCGCTGCAAGCCGTACCGCTCGACAAATGGACTTTACATAAGCGTAAAAGCGGGCGGCGGAGCCAATCTGCAGTGAATCTGCAGCAGCTGCGACGACGTCCGTCCCTTCATCGCGTTCTCCGACATCCTGTTCACGCGTTTTCACGCGTTTTCGTTCGTTCACTCTCGCCAACACTCTTTTTATTTAATTGCACCTCCCCCGGATGGGACGGTCTCGCTCTTTCAACAACGGCAAAAGGAGCAAAAAGCAACAAGGCCAATTGAACGCAGTACGCGCGGGCCCTCCGAAACCACTCCCCCGTAAAACGACAAGTCGCTCCATCAGGCCGCTTCTATGCCCTCTCACACCGAAGACACAGCGAATTGCTCACCTAGAGCTTTGGGTGTCCGATCTCAGTAAACGGACAGCATCTTTCAAGTTAGAACGCCGAAATCTCCAACGTCGGCTGGTTCGCTCTACCAAGCATATATCGGTGTTCAAGTCCCTGCAAAAGACACAGCATACATTACCTATTGATTCCCTTTCGTCGCGTCACCCTCTTCTGTCCGAAACCCCGCTTGTCAACTCCGAGTCTGCTACTACTGGTGGAGGCCCCGGCGCGCCGAACTCGAACTTCTCAGCCAGTTCGCCAGAGTTTCCTGCTCTGCAACGCCTACGCAACCAGGTTGTACAGTTGCGAAAGGATAAGGATGCATTGCGAAAACGTCTCGCTCGGAAGGAGGCCAGCCACGGAAAGGACATCGAGAAGGCGGTGCTCGCCGCCGAGGAGAGCCTCGAAGGCAACGCCGGCACGCAGTACTTCATCAAGCACAAAGGTACTGTCACCCCGAAGACCCGCGCATTGATTCGTTCCCTGGTGGCACTCAAGATTCCGTTCGAAAACGCGATGCAGGCGGTCATACGGGTTTTGTCTGCGGCCGGCATTGAGGTTGTCGGCTCATTCTCTCGTCGTACAGCTAGTCGGACCAACAAGGAGAGCGGGGTACTTTCGAAAGTGCAGTTGGCCCATGAGCTGAAGAAAGCAAAGAGTGAGTTGAAGGCCTTGCAGTATACTTAGTTGTTTTGTCTCTAACCTGTATCTTGTCTTGAGCTTTCACCATCAAGAGTGATGTGACGACATTCAAAGGAGTCACCTACGAAGCCGCCTTTGCGGTGATTCCAACCCCTTCCTACAACCCTTCCTACGGAACAGCAGATACGCCGGGACACTCTGTTCGCGCATTTGCGGTGCACACGGCGATTGGCCACACGAGTCCGGAACAGTGCGACAACTGGAAGGGTTGCAGCACTGATATCCTTGACGTCTACAACGCCAGCCCCCTCGGTCAGCTCGAGCCTCTGACAATGGCGGAGCTATTAGGGAAGCTCAAAGGATTTCATTCCGACCACGCAAATGACCAACTTGCACTCGCGACCCTCCTGGAGGAATGGAAGGTGGACGTGGATCGCCAAGCGCGTGGCAAGGCTCACCTGAGCTCGTTGCCTCTGGCTGATGTGCTACGAATGGAAGCTCGTCGCAGGCGGTTGCGAGGACGTGATGGGGCGGAGAGTGAGTCGGACGAGGAAGAGCTTTGATGATTTCGACATGATAATCACTCACTTTATAACTTTTAATTTAGTATACAGCTCAATACAATTTGTTGGGGTGGTGTACATGCGAGCGTAGTGAGATATGTGTTGCGCGAACTCTCGATCACTGCAGTGACCGCGCGCTTAAACTCATCCCAGCCAGATTTGCCACGTGGGGCTGGACGCATTTTGAACCGGCGTTGCCCCTACCCACTGTCAAGGTGTAAGGCCTTCGAGAGGCTGCGCGCCAACGAAATCTCCAGCAATGGCAAAAGATTTCGTTGGCGCCCGATGATGTAATCCTGATTTCCTGGCAGGCCAGTGTATTTCGGCTGCACTGCTGCTTCACTTGATGATATAACACCACAATGGAGACTGTTGCGCCGTCACTACAGCTGGATAATTTACGAGCAGCATACCAAGTCCTGGAATCGAGAGTCCAACATGCTCTTCGAGTTCAGTTGGGAGATCGCCTGCGCCTTTCTGAACAACGTCAGCAGGTTCTCCGTTTTCTGCAATCTGCAGAGCTGGTACGTTTTCGTTAACATATAACATGCTCTTGTATTGATTTGGCCTCCTACTAGCACCATGCTCTCTTCCCCCCCGATGAGCTGGCTGTTCTTCGACAGAGTACGGCTGCTATGGTTCAGGCCCTAGACGATGCGTCTCATCAATCATCCGATCCTCCCGATGCTTCCCCTCCTGTTGTTTCCTCTCGCCCTACCAATTCACGACGTGGCCGCCCTCGCGTAGAGATTGATCCTCACTTTCTCGAGTATGCTTTGGATCTACGAGGTCCTACCCACATCGCACAGGTGATCGGATGTTCATCTCGAACCATTCGCCGCCGTGCTTTGGAGCAAGGTCTTGTTCAGCCCGCTCCTCCCGTCGTCACGCAAATCGTCCAACCCAATGGTTCTGTCTCCCGTATTCACTCTTCCTCTACCCGTCCTGTGTCCACTCTTACCGATGCGGAGCTTGATGGAGAGATATCGTCCATCTCCACAAGTCTCATTCATCACCGGCTGCTTCCGTTCGAGGGTCTTCGCGTCGGAGATCTCTCGAATTCTGACGTGGGAGGTGACCCAACAGCGGCCTGCAATTGACCTAGAGATAGAGAATTTTTGCGATGTTCATCAATGAGCGCTACTGGCGCATGAGTACATCAGTCTCTGTATGTCAGGTGGTTATTTGGAGTTATTTGGACGCATGAAGTATCAAATGAAGATGTGAACTTGCCGATGAAGAGCACAAGTCAAGTCGAGACAGATTGTCAGGTTTGATTTGGTTTGACTGTGTTTGACTGGAAGGGTTCTCGGCACTTGTAGAGAAGCCGCGCCTAGAAATGTAGCGATCGCGAAATCAAGGTTGGATCTTGGGCCACCGTAACAACGTGGACTCCACACCTTAAAAATGAGATGTTCGTGCCAAAAAAATACGTGTGAGTGCGGAGCAGAAACTAGCCGGACGCGAAGGAATGACGAACTTATCGGAAGGCATATGAAACAGAGCTAGTCGAACAATTGCATCATCTTCATCTTCATCCGTTCCGTGAGCCGTCACGTCCAGTAAAAGAGGTCTTGACACTTGTGGCCTGAGTATTGAGTATTGTTCTTTGCTTCATACCTGCATTTTTGCAATCGTCGAATGCCACGAGAGGCTCAGCGCTAGCGCCACGAGTATCTGATTTGGGATCAGCTATTTCCGCGTCAATGTCTTACTGCATGACGGAATTCGGGACTCGGTGCTTGCTTGCTGCTACCGTCTCCGACAATTCAAGTGTTGATGCCATCGAGAGTACGGCCAGGAAGGGTAAGGACTGTACGGTCATCAAGCAGAGATCATGCTTCGCGATGAATCCACAGTTTAGAGCGAACCAAGTTTCTAATTCGAATCGTCAGACTGTTGCCATTGCTCCATGGAGATGATGTGATTTTGAGCAGCCGACGTGGTACAAAAGGATTGTAAGAATGAAGGTCAGTTCCTCAGCCAAGCATCCCACTTCGTTCCAACTCACCTGTCATTCCTTTGTCCTTCCCCGCTACTGTCCAACATGTTCTTCACTAAAGCCGCCATCCCCGCCCTCGCCATTTTCGGTCTTGCCACAACCGTCCTCGCCAGTCCTAACCCAATCACTGTGACCGATGTGGTCGTCCCCACCATCCCCATAGACGTTTCCGTCCCCATAGACATTGCGGATGGCGCTGTTAGCCCTACATTGTTCAGACGTGACGACCTCGTCCTCAGCGCCGTTCAGGGTGTTGTTGACAACGTCGCTCCCTTGGTTAGCAACTTGAGTAAGTGATGCCCTCAAGTACATGTTTGTATTATACTTACGTACTACTTTGACCTCAGCCAAGGCCGTCAGCGTCACTGATATCAACGCAGCTGTCGAATCTATTGTTGACCTTTTGGTCAACGCCCAGGTCGACATCACTGGACTCGTCGGTGTCAACGTTTCGGCTGACGTCAGCGCCATTGTCTCAGCGAGTGTCAGCCTCATCGTTGTAAGTGCGATTTCCGTAGGGTTTTATCTCATGACTGACCTAGAAGTGCAGGAGCTCCTCAACGCGCTTTCGATCAAGGACGTCCTCGATCTCCCCATCGTGACAAAGATCGATGGTGCTCTCAGCGCATACCTCACTGCGCTCACACAGGTCCAGTCTGATATTGGCGTCACCATTGGTAAAGGGTAAGCAATCACCCCATTCATTCACCGTCCTTTGATTGAACCTATTTGATGTATAGTATTCCTATCGCCAACCTCGACATCTTTGGCGCCCTCAAGCTCGTGCTGACGGGACAAGTCTTGGACCTTGTTCAACTTTAAGCTTGTAAGGTACCCCATGTTCACAGTGTTGGAATTCCGGATGTCTCAGCTTCTTAGTACTACTGTCTGCTGAACCCCAACAACCACGCCAGTCTTTACCCACCTGATACCAAGCAGTTTACGATAGACATAAGCTAAAATGAATATTCAAAGAATTGGTCAAGCCCTCCTACGCTTACGTAGACCCCTCACGAGGTCCCATCCGCAAAATCACCCTAGGCAGCTTCTTCACAGCTGGGTGCGGCGGTGGAACTACAACCTGAGTTGGCGCAGACGCAGGTACACTGTCACCCCCACTCCTGCTCCCGTCCGTCAGATCTGACAACGTGCTATCCGAGCCCGTGCTGTCATCGCCATGACGTGGCTTCGTCTTTCCAGATGTCGGTTTTGATTTGGACAACGACGAGAGTGCGTCGCCGGAATTGGATTTGATAGAGGTAGGTTTGAGGGAGCGATCGCGGAGGGACATCGACGACGACTGGACGACGGGTTTGGTGACAGGCGGAGCCGCGTCGATCGTGGAGAAGATCTCCTGTGTACGAAGCACCCAGGCGGGTGTCGGGGTAGACGAGAGGGTTGCTTGGGAGATACGTCCTCCGCGACGTTTCTTCGTTGCTTGTTCCAGCTAAAAAAACTAGTCAGTGACGATAACACTTGACGCCACAGGTGCTTAAAGACTAGGTTGCCAAACTCACCTGAACGAGATTATCTATACTCCACCATGCCTCGTCAACACTCCGAACGTCCACGCCAGACAAACCAACCACGTGCGCCATCGCACCGCTCATCAACGCACGGTCGCTGTATCCGCCCTCCAGTACGCTTATCAGCCTCCCCCGAGCGTACTTCTCCGCAAACGCAGCCGCATCCCGGGTGAACCGATGGTAGAACGACGTCGGAACCCGTCGTAGATGTCGTTGCATGGACTCATACTCGTGTTCGCATGCGTCGAATCCACAGCTATAGCGTACGTATCCCAAATATCAGTTCAAGAACGGATGAACGTCACAGCACAAGAACAGCGACTGACCTGACGAACACCAAGACGTCGTCCCCCGGACCACCCGTCTTGTCCAGAAAGTCGCTGGCGCGACTCAGAAGCTTCGAGTACCTCTTCTCGTAGTGCTCTTCCCAGAACTCCTTGTCTGAGGCGTACGTCTGGAGATGAATGTTCTCGATATATTGGCCGTGAGGTCCATGGATAGACGTAGAAGCCGCTTGTACCAATGTTGGTTTCCCATCCTACATATCAGTCAATCAATTTGACTGTTCAAGCAAAGAAGAAGGCGGAGTCCCGACCTCACAAGGGTATGATAGGATATCGTGGATGCTTCCGTAGTACACTTGAGGACCAGGTTTTGAAGACGACGACCCGTAAGACTCTTCCAGCGTGTTGCGATAAGTTTCTTCATTTATCTGCCAGACAATGGACTGCGTCCCATTTCCTGAAGTTGATGAATGAGATGTTCAGCGTGCATCACGATGATAAGCATACCGTGATGCAAGTCGACGTCGAATATGACGACACGGTTGATACCATGGATCAAATGTGCTACAGACGATCGTCAGATATTGACCTTCTTACCGACTGTGAGGGACTGACCATGAGCAGCCGCCACAGCCACGTTATTCACGAAGCAGAATCCAGATGGCGTATCCTAAAGTAAATTGAATTTAGTGAAGGTCATCAGGAAACTGTCGACGTCTGCTCACTTCTCCACAGTGGTGACCGGGTGGTCGGATGGCAACAAAAGCTCGTTTGGTAGACGAGGTGGTATCGTCTGATTTGCTCTCTCGACAAACTGTATCGACGGCCTCGCAGACAGTGCCTAGTGCGCCTTGGATCGCTTCGATGGATCCTGGACACACTATACGTAACAAACATGTCAGTCATTTCATATCTAAAGTGACCTGCTATACGTACAATACAAGTCTCCCTGAGACAAACTCGATGGGATTTCGCTCTCGCCTTTCGCGATCTCGTCTCTGCTTTGTCTTGCCCACTTGACGAGGTTCTCGAGGTAGACATCGCCTTCGATGTCTCCGTGAACGAATTTGACAGCAGGATTGTTCAACAAGTCGACTGTCGCGCTGCTCTTGACGATGTTTCCTGGTCTACTAGACGGGCCCGGCGTCTGAGTACTGGCAGTGGTTTGGGCATCGGCAGTGGAAAGGTTGAGTTTCTCCAAAGCTGCGGTGAGGTCGTCGTCGTCGCCCGATTCTGCTTTCACTTTGGGTGCGCGAGAGAGTTCCAGACGCGCCAAGGCTGCAGATATGCCAATGTTGACTGCACGCAGGCGTTCGGGACGCTCTACGATGCTGGAGGAATCCTTGGAGCGGATGAACTGGTGGCGGAGACACGCTTCCTGGAGGAAGATAGCAAACCTTTGTTCAAGTTTTATAGCACCGTTAGACATGAGAGTGTTTGTAGACCCGCAAGGAACAAACGCGTCCGAGGGCGTCGTTCACGTGATTGTCGCGTGGCCCATGGCGCCTATTCCCTCGTGGCAAACCGTAGTATATCCATTTCATTTCATTCCCATACAGTCAGCTATAAGTATCCTTTTACCTTCATCTCTACTCGCAAGAACTGCTCTTTCATTGGAACAGGAATCAAGTTCACCTGTAACCATTCATCGTTGCTGCTCTCTTTCATTCAATCTCACTCAACCTCTTTCAGATGGCTCAACCGAGGTCAAGGACGTCCGGGACACTCCCCAGGATGTTCGGTCCATCCAGACGAAACAATGACGATGACGATTCTGGCATGCACAGCGACAGCAGCATGCCTTCACTTCAGACCGTTTCCGACTCTGACGACGACGGACAGCCCTTCTCAGACAATGACTCCGACTCCGACTACATCTCTGACGACAACGAAGGCGACGAAGGCGACAGTCTGGATGAACAACTTCCCCGTTTGGTTCCTACCAGTGATCGTGATGCGGGTCGAAGTATCCCTCGTGTGCCACCAGGCCCTCCATGGCGCCACCAACCTCCCGGGGCGCATATGTATACGTATGAAGATATAGAAGGCGAGGACGAGGACGATGGAGTGAATGAGAATGTAGGTCCTTCGCAGGGCAACCTCGGAGCGAGCCTCCTTCGTGCGTTGGTCGGTATGGATATGGACGTACCACCCCCAGGCCCTCCGGTGCGCACTACATCCATACGTTTTCATCCTTGTCGTCTAATACATTGCATCTAGTTCTCAGCCACAAACCCCGTCCTGCGAAGTATCCTCGGCGCCATTCAGTCGTCGCAAGGGCATTCCCGCTTTATGTACGAATACGTCCGCGACATGCCCGCCCCCCCTGATATGGATCCCCAACGAGCCGACACTATCATCGCGGCGCTAGAGCGCGTACCCAAGGAGCTCATCAGTCGTTACGAGAAGCTGCGGTCTGGGCACGGAGAGGAAGACTGCGACGGCTGTCCGATTTGCCGGGAGAGCCTCAGCGATTCGCCAGACGAGGCCGTGGAAGACGTCTACTTGACCCTCTTAGCCGAGCTTCCCTTCCCTCAGGTCCGCCACGACGCCATCCTTGCTTTCCCTTGTCCTGGTAAACACGTCTTCCACGAGACGTGTCTGTCGCCGTGGCTGGCACGCAAGACGACCTGCCCGTCTTGCAGATTCGACGTAGACCCACATTCCTTGACGTTACGGGTAGACTATCTCCCCCGACCTATTGGGTCCGGGCGAAGAAGGACAGTCGTCAGACCGAAATGGCAGCCTCCACAAGTGAAACCGTTTCGGGAGTGGTTGGATGACGAAGAGAACAAGTCTTCGGACCCGCTACCCATCCCTCCACGCGCTCAGGTCTCCCCTGGCGGCTCTCGTGTCGTCACGGTAGACCCAGTTGCACTCGCTCTACCTGTTGAAGGAGAAGAAGAAGAAGAATCGGACGGAGCTTGGGTCACAGATGACGATGAGTTCGAGGAGGAGTATGAAGACGATGAAGGTCAGCACGACATGAACCCTCCCCCTGTGTCTTTCGGTCTTCCGAACAGGCCGTTCCGCGTGGCCAACTTCTGGGGCGCACCCGACGATGACACTGACAGTCCAGTTGTCGGCGACCTGGACGACCCCAGCTACATCGCGGAACGGCGGCGATTCCTTCGCGGTCTCATGGACCCGAGCAACCCGTTGCAGCTCTTCCTCGGTGACGATGTGGATATGCCAACGCTAGTTCCAACCCGGGAGCGTACTCGTGCTGAACCGAACTACGATGCAGACGAGGATAGCGACGAGGATGGGCCGCCACCGCTCATGGATGAGCCGAGTCATGTGCGTCACGTACGCCATCCGGTGTCGTTCTTCTCTCGCGATGAGGGCTTGATCAGCATTCCACATCTTGGTCTCCAGGCGGTCGTTGACGACGACGACGATCTGCCGCACCTCGTCGGGGAACCTGAGCCAGAGTCAGCTACAAGCCCTGGTTATGAGTCGTGGCCGCGGTTGGACCGTGTCGACTTTGCACAGTGGTTTAATCGGTCGGACGAGGTAGCTCCAGTCGAGGTGGATGACGTCGATTGAGGGATGGGAGGGAGGAACTGAA
This sequence comes from Antrodiella citrinella, assembly GCA_004802725.1. NCBI lineage: Eukaryota > Fungi > Basidiomycota > Agaricomycetes > Polyporales > Steccherinaceae > Antrodiella > Antrodiella citrinella. Next base: position 12,066 of record SGPM01000077.1, read on the forward strand.
GCTAAGCATCAAAGGTATCTCAATGGACTGCTCTCATCTCTCTATCACATCTGGCTCTCTATCTCTCTCCACGCAATTCCAATGACACGAATGTACTATTCCAATATTTTGTTTCTTCATCACCAACACCAGCTCCAGCTCGCTATCCATCCCTACCACCATACCTACTCTCCATCGCACCAAATCTGACTCTTTTAGAGAAGTCGTTCGCAGATCTTCTTGGTCTACTACTTGTAGGCATGGTGCTTTGCAGTCGTCACCACCAACGGAATAAACTTATCCTATTGTATATTATACGTGCTCGACCTTCCGTTTGCTGCGAAATCGGTATGTATAGGCTCGTCAGTGTTGATCGCGTCTCTCTCCCAACCTCCATGTTATGGCGCCGCTCTCTGTGCTCGCTCACGTCGTCGACGTCCATTGCCACCCTACAGACTCTCCCATAACAGCTGACATGATGGACGAGCTCCCTATCCGGGTCTGCGCCATGTCCACCCGCCCCTCTGACCAGGCTCTTGTCCGAGACCTCGCGCAGAGATACCCCGACAAAGTCGTACCCGCCTTCGGTCGGTCGGCCTCGACGTCGTCATGCTCGCGATGATTCTGAATCGTTCATAGGATACCACCCGTGGTTCTCTCACTGGATATCTACATCCACAGAACCTGAGGGCACTCAGATCTCTAAGGAGGCGCACTACCGCTCCCTCCTCCTATCGCAGTCGTCCTCACCAGAACACAGAGCAGCGTTCGATAGGTTGCTGCCGTACCTCCCAGACCCGACACCGCTGCACGACATCCTGACATCCCTCCGCGCCGACTTGCTCGCTTTCCCGCACGCCATGCTCGGCGAAGTAGGTCTCGACCGCTCAGCGCGCATACCCTACACCACACCCTCCCTACCGCCTTACACTCTGCACGAGCCCGCACACGGGACACGAAAGGACGTGTTATCGCCGTTCACGATCCCCATAGATCACCAGGTGAAAGTCCTGGAAGTGCAATTGGAAGTTGCGGTGGAGTTAGGACGGAACGTGAGCGTGCATAGTGTCAAGGCGCAGCTTGCGACTGTCGAGTTGCTGGAGAGGATGAAGGGAAGGTTTGGGAGTCAGTGGGCGGATGTGAGTGTGGATTTGCATAGTTGCGGGTTGAGCGCGGAGACGTGGAAGGATATCGAGGTCAGTCAGACCTTGCACCTCAATCTTTCTATCGCTCAAGGGTGTTGCCGTCGGTAAACTTGTGTAGAGAAAACACCGGAACGTGTTCCTCTCCCTCTCCACCGTGATCAACTCCCGTTCATCCGCACACAAGGTCCTCATCGACGCATGCGGATCTTTGCGCATCCTCGTCGAGTCCGACTACAACGATATACGGCGATGTGCGCCCCAGACGTGGAACATGGTACAGACTGTGGCGGAGGTCAGGGGTTGGGAGGTGGAGGAGACGTGGGAAGAAGAGGTGCCGGAGGATAGAAAGAGCTGGGGCGTGGTGAGGAGGTTGGAGGATAATTGGGAGCGGTTTCGGAGAGGTGGGCATTCGTCGGGGCGGAATAGGCACGGGGAGACATCATCCCAATCGTGAAGGAACTTTCAGTGTTATTGCGTACAGTATTGGGTCTCTTATTAACCTCTAGTCTCTAGAACAAAGCGCATATATTGATATCGATGCGAAATACAGTTATATTGATTCTCCTTACAAACTCGTCCTCAGACGACAGTGGTGTACTTGTCAAACTGCTGAAGATAGCGGTCCCATCTCCCTCCGTCGATTGCCTTTATCCTCTGCCAACCCTTCGAGTCCTCGCCCATGACTATCTTCGCCCAAATCAACCGCCCCGCTATCTCAATGTCAGCGTAAGTGATCTTGTCACCCCCAACAAAAGGCTTTTCCTTATTCTTCTCGAGCCAGCTCGCAATCTTCGCAAAACCAGCCTCAAGCTTAGCCCACACTTCTTCGCCCCGCTCGTCCTCCGGCGCGACCTCCTCCAACTTCTTGCCAAAACTAACCTCCCTGGTCCTCCTGAAGTACTCGTAGCTGGACGGGTTCAGAGTCAAGGCAGTCGGGAGGACAGACAGACTGTACAGCGGCATCATCAGGGCATCGTTGAACGCGTCGGAGTACGCAGCATGGAGCGCACGCGTGTTCTTGGGGAACACGAGCGGGGTGTTGGGGTATGTCGTATCCAAGTATTCAGCAATGGCGAACGAGTCGGCTACGACGGTCTTGGTGGATGGGTCGTAGATGACAGGGAGCGTGTAGTGCGGCGTCACGCCGTCGGATTTGGTCGACGTCTGGCCCGCGCCGATCTTCTTGCAGGAGGCTTCGATGTCAGGGTACTCAACCCATTCGGTTCTGTACTTCAGTCCTTTCAAGTTCAGCGTGAACCTGCAAGATAAATGATGAGATGGCGCGACCTGGAGTTGGGTTGCGTACGTACCGAGTGTTCCAGGTGTTAGGAGACCAGGCGTTCGTCTGGGTCTTGCTGGGGATATCGTAGAAGATGATCTCAGACATCCTTTGGTAAGTAGGTCGGGTTAATCTATCCACATAGCACTTTCATCAGCCTTGATCGCGTCCGAGTAAATGCGCCCACGTTCACATACCGTTGTCAAATGGAAGAGAGGAGGCTACTGCGCTGCGATCGAGTAGCAGCTCTTTATATACGATCTGAACAGCTGATATAATTAGTCACGTACTGACAAAGATCTGCGAACATACTGCCCGTGTACGAATTCACACTGCACAGATTCTGACAGGGGCATGACTTCAAGACGCTATAGTCATCCATACCGTGACTGCTCTCGAGTACACGTCACCTGCTTCTGCTTTCTCAGTGTACGGCAGTGTGCCCGAGGGTGCTGTGAGAGGTGTGATTAGTTCTTATGGAATGTGGCAGATACAAGGCATACATACCTTCCGAGTCGAGCGGTCGACAGCGGTCGACAGCAGAGGAGAGCTGAGGCCTGCCATCGAGCAGAGTCGCACTGACCACGATCACCGTGAAGGTTTAAGACATCCCAATGCGAGGTTTTCTCGTCGTTTGAAGAAGCAGTTTGAGGAGAAGACACGGCTTCTGGTCAACGAGAAGGCCTGATGGCTAGTGTGAGGGACATAAAAAGAAAGAGAAACAATTAGCCCACCGAGGGGGTCGAACCCGCAGCCATCGACTTAAACGAGCGATTTGGCGCGGTATCGAGCCCCGTTGGGCCCGACTGCCCCGGCGATAGTGTTGCCGCGAGACAAGGTAGAGGTGACGGGTCCGGTCACCTTGTTGACGGGCCGGCGAGCGTTTTTCCGTTGGGCGGAGTGAGTGCGGAGTGCGATGGAGTCCAAACTAATGCTTACTAAGCAAGATGTCCGAAAGCGGCAGAACGCACCGTAAACCACTCTCTCTCGCTTGCTCCCTCACTCTCCATCGTCCTCTCATTCGCTCAGATCTGTGTCGAGTAGCACTGAGTACTTATGCAGAAAGGTGTGACCTGTCCCGCTACACGCTGGCATCATTGGGCCCCATGAACTCGTCGGACGGCGAGCTCTAGGTTGTCGCTCTTTTTGTTACTCCTTCTGCCTTCCCATGCCGGCAACCGCGTCCTCACAATGGCTAGAGCGGTTCGAAGCCATCGTCGCGAACGACAAGATGCAGGCATTCAGTGAGGCCATGATTGGAGGATTTCATCCGGTGGGCTCCCACAACCGTAGATCGGCGTAGCCTGACTATGGGAGAGCATGCATACTATCCCCTCGTACAATGCCTGGCAAGGCCGTGAATTTGACAACGACCGCTTGCTTGGTATTTCCCTCCGTCGCGACGTGGCTACTAGGAGATACAACTCATTGTCAACGTGCTAGAACGGCTGAAAACGTTCCTGCTGATGCGAGTGCAGGCGTCGACTTCTCACTTGATAAAGAGGACGATGAGAACGCCCACATGTCATGGGACTCTTCGAGGACGATGCGACATGACCTGCAAGGTCTAGTGAGTTGTACTTCAGGACGTCAGCGTGAATCCATTATGCTAACTGCATGCCGCAGTTGACTTGGCGTCTCGAGTTGGACAAGACTGAAAAGGCATACTTCACAGAGAAGCTCACTGATGTGCGTGACAAACTGCTTGGACAGAAAACTAACCGTCAACTTTTACAGTTCTCACACCAAGTAGCCCAGGCTCTCGCCATACCCCTCGGGAAACGCACAAAGGTTCTGTATAGGCCCAATGAACTCAAGATTATGGCGGAGGCAGTTATGACTAAGCCTCCGAATCTAAACCTGGTACGTTATTACCACCATTGTGTTTTCCCCCACCGCCTGGCTCATGCCAGACGTCCAGTCTCTGCAACACGTCATTCTTTGGAAGGCGATGATGTATACCGCATTGCGATCTCTGTTATCAGTGGCCAAATACCCACTATGTTATTTGAGGTACAAGGTATGGTTTCGGAACACGAAGGCGAGATCGAGGACGCGGATGTAGGCGTGGAGAACAGCATGGACGAAGACCAGGACGCGGACCTCGGGATTTACGAGGACGCGCAGTTCGACGTGAACATATGTGAGAAAAGGACGTGCTGATCTGGAACATCAAGGACGAAGACGAGGACGAGGACGCGCTGGCGCATACCCACGAGAACGAGGAAGAGAAGAACGAAGACGACGAGAAGAACGCGAACGAAAAGAACGTGGCCAAAAACAAGAACGCGGACGTCGAGGTGAACATGGAGATCACGAACGAGGACGCGGACGTGTGTGATGATGATGCAATGTGGGAGACTGTCAATCGCTCCTATGCTTCTTCGTATGAGCTACTTTTGAATTGCGACATGTAGCTTGTAGCTACCATTCTTATACGATCAGTCGCAGTGTTATAATCAGACCGGGTGTACACCAAGGGCGTATGAAGAGGGTATCAGGCGCAGACAGAAATATACGCCTGATAATGTCATAACACAACCGTTCGTACATATCACATCGGCAGCCAGAGTCCTATAACAGCCAGTCACTGACTTCACCGGTACCCACGGCTAGTCAATGCGTGCGAGTAAAAAAAGCACAAAAAGACATTAGCCCACCGCGGGGGTCGAACCCGCAGCCTTCAGATTAAACACCGCCCGTTTCAGCACCTCACGGAGTCCGTAAAAGTCTGACGCTCTATCCGATTGAGCTAGGCAGGCGATATAAGGCACGCTTCCTTGTCGATCGCGATTGGCACACAGAGCTCGGGGTGCAAGCTGGTGCAAGGCGAATAATACCTCTCAGGGAGCCACGTTGTCATCGTCTCGTGCCCTCTTGTCGTGCCAGTTCTTCGGCTACCATCGGTTTCTTTCCATGGCATTCCAACGGCATTCAACCACCAATACCACGAGCCTATAATGCCTTAGCGCAGTTCACGAACACCGGCAGACGTTGGAGAATTGACAGTGGTGTTCGTGACGCCGCTGGCGGTACAAGATCGCCAAGTGCTCATCCCCGACTAGAAATCCCAGCCCATTCAGTCCTCCTCGACGTTCGACCCGACTCTCGAGAGTGACGCACCGTGACAAGAGACCGTATTGCGTCCGACCGGGGGAGGAACCTTGACATACACAACGGCAGGGACGCCGAACGGACCGAGACTTGAAGAGGTATAGCTTCGGCCTAACGAAAGATGCACGGCGAGTTATGTGTTATCATTAATTCCCCTCGTAGGTGTTGTGAGTAACCTGCCAACCGAGATGTGTGCACGGATGATAACTTTCTAAGTGAACCGATTGAATTGAACTCACTGGCAGTGAAAGCTCTTCCACGCTAATAGGATGGGGATTGATCTGAACGTACGGCTGGTGAAATGACGGACCAGCAGGAGACAGATTGCGACTTGTGTACCGCATTGCACTTCAAGTTTGTAGGTCTTGCGACCGATAAGCACTGAAGGTCCTATCGTGTCACAGTCGCATCGCGGGAGGAGTTGCTCGTGGTTAATAGTGCCTTGAGCACCATTGATCTGCAAGCATAACACAGCAGAAATCAAGCAGAAATCACCAGACGACATTCGATCACCGGTGCTGGACCTTGTGAGAACAGCCCTTCCGGTTGAGTGACCGGACGCCATCACCTGTACCGTGTACAACCTGCCAAGACTAGTGCGAGAAATAAAACACGCACCGCGGAAATCTCCAAATCTTGCTGGAGCACATGTAAATATTGTACCACCCGCCACCGTCGTGGAAACCACGAAGATGTGGGGTATGTGAGGGGAAATTTTAGACCTAGGTCGGTGAGTCAAACTCGAGATTGAGCGATCAGAGATCTGAAGGTGGAGTCAAAAGAAGAGTAGTACCTAACGGGCTTCGGTCGGCTGGAGTCTCCTAGTGTAACCTCTACGGCACGAGGAAAGCGTTCGGAGACCCGCTGTTCCTTTGATATGTACGACGGCCCACCGGATGTGAGGCGGGACCCGAGGTTTAACATCGATCTTAATTGAGAGGTCGTTTCTAGTATTCGTTGGACGGCAACTTTCAGTCACGACGTGTACATGTGTTCGTCGACAGATAGGTCCTGCTATAGGAACACATACCAAGGGGCATTGTGGATCACGTACGGCATCTCTCCACGACGAAAGGAAATATAGACACTACAAAGCGTCCCCGCGGAGATGTACCTGACATACGCAGAGATTGAGTTCAAACATTAATACGCAACGTCGACTGGTCGGAGCGCGGAAAACATACCACGGAATCTGCCGTCGCAAGACATGTCACACCCATCCATCCTGGTGATATTGGCCAAAATACGATGGGACCTGCACAATGATGAGATGACTATGACTTGCGCCGTGACACGAAGGAACAAAGATAGACAGCCGACCCAGCAGCACGAACAACAGCGACGTACCTAAGGAGAAACGTCGGAGACAACGTGAACATCAGGTATCAAACAATTATCATATGCAGCGTGAACGATTACTTTGACAAACGTTCTCCCGTCAGGAGCAGACAGTTACATGTTCGGGATAGCTGCAGAAGAATCTATTCCTGTTCGGCAGAGCTATCAAAGCATACATGGTCCGCTGCTCCTTCAAGGGCGTGACAAGAAACATCAAGCATGAAGAGAAACATGTTGAAAGACGCTAGATGCCAAACGCACGTCACTGTTATCTTGAGACCTGAAATCTCAAAGTCTGTCATACGCAGTATGACCTGGATCATAGGGTTTGAACTTACGAGGTTGAACCGAATTAAGGTCTGCGTACCTTGCGTACGCCAGAGGAGTTGTCTCTATAGAGATAAGTCATCTCACAGTTCCCTGAAGTGGTAGTGAGAACTCTCACTGGGTCCGTGAACGCCACGAAGAAGTGAGTCAGCGCTGGAAATGTACGTTGGCATTCCAGTCTTCATTAGGAATCCAGACGATAGCAAAATTGCATCTCAGACGGAACAGCTTCAACCCGGACATATGCCCTGTGATAGAAATGGAGCGATGTCTTAAATGAGCGGAGGTAAGACATTTGAACTGCAAACTCCGCGAGCATAGGCACGTACCGTGTCAACTCCGTGTGCATACATCGGATGGACGTGTACCTCAGCAAGAGCTCAACGGAAACAGCCACACTTAGGCGTGGTATCCACGTCCAGTGGACATGCCTAGACCTGATTGACATTGTACATGTGGTGAGGTCGGCACAACCAGGTCGGCGAATGACTGCGACAACCTGTGAAGATGCCACTGCCGACAGACAGCGTCATGTTCCTCGTCGGAGGGTGCCCTATACGATCAAGTCAAAGCAGCATCTCCGATGGCCAGAACAGACGAGCGCGGCGATTGCATTGCATCGAGGCAAGACCGCTGACTTAAGCACCTGCTCATATGTCCATATCAGCCAACGAAACGGTCTGTCAAGTCAACGGCTTTAGAAGTTAAACAAGGTGCTCACCAGATGCACGTTGAGGCTTTGCACCGACTCCGTAGTCACCGGACGTACATAGTGAGGCGATCGGGTCATCCGCGGGGGACATTACCATCGTGTTACAAGGCCCCACCCATCATGCCCCCACAGATGAAAGACAGGCGCAGACGGTGATACGGTGTCTTTCATAAGGACGAGCGGTGATGATGAACACAGCGGGAGCTGAACTGCGGATGATTGAAGCCACGAGAAGTAACAGCGTGACAAGAGCCACGGACGCGAATATGAACCAAGGGCGCCGCTCATTCTGTTCCGTGAAGCCTGTCCGAGCAGCTCCGAGAGTTCCGGAATGCATTCCAGGAATCCAGGAGACGGATATGGGTTTGGCGCGCGTGACAGATAATGTTGAGGAAGGATTCGGCAAGGCAGAAGGCCGGTAGGAAGAGGATGTCGGGATCACTGAAACTATGCTTCGAAAGGCGTCTCGATCCGGGTGTCATAGAGAAATATGATACAGATGAGGAATGTGTGGGGCCCCGCGTTTCCCCACAACCGGGTCACCAATTATACCAAGGTTGGCCCATGTACGGTAGACGAGCAACACGAAGGGCCACCATTCAAATCTGTGATGAACAGTGTGACTCGCGGGCCTCCGAAACACATGGCTTTGATTGGACTAACCGTCTTATAGGATGACAGCAAGGCGGTTTATCCAATACGACCGCATGGCGGGTGACCACTCAGCGCACAGACTCCTGAGTGCGTATCATTGGTGGCGGACAGCGACGCTGGGAAGGAACGTCTCTAAAGTGAGGCATTGAGACTCCAGCGACACAGGTAAAGTCGTGGCGAACGGGACCGAATCACGCGGCAACATGAATTGTGCAGAGTACCTGAGCAGAGAAGGTGTGAATCCACGAATTATGACATAGACGAGAACAGATCCATACTGGGTTGAAGGTGAACACGACGAGTGAGACCCTCTGTATGCAATACTACCGTGGCAAATGAGAGGCCAGACGGTAGTAGTCCGGATACTTTAGCTAGAAACCGCTGAGCACAATCAACTGAATAAGTGGCAAGTAAACAAACCTTGTGATTGGACCGCGTCGGGACACCACTCGAGCTCGATGCGCAGAATGTGAAAAATCTGAATCGTCGTAGTGAAGATCTGCCTATTTCCGAGATAAAGCGATCGCGCTCGTCGCAACCCTAAGAGATCGTCACGCTTTGCGCAGCTATACAGAGAAGAAGATTGAGTGAATAGACATGCCTAGAGCTTCGAGAACTGACAAGGATATTTGGACACGTTACTTGAAAAATGGGGCATATGCGTGTCGTCTGACCGCTATTGTATAGTCAGCCGACTCAATCCTCATACGAAGGGCAAGCGGTTTCCTGAGATCTTCCTGGTACAGTACGCAACAAACAGATCCATTTTGTCGATGCTTTTCAAAAAGTTCTTCAAGTTCAAGCAGACTGACGATGAGAGAGGCTGCCAAGAGAGCCCACCCAATGCCATGTCAGCCGCGACGTGGCCCATGCAGATAAGCGCTCTATTTCAGACACCGCTAAGTCCAGCGCGTCTCTAGTAGTAGGCAAAGTTCATCGACTTGTTCCGAGTCTACTAGGTATCACGATTGTACACAGTATGTTCAAGAAACTGTTGTACATGCCAGATTCTTTGTCTACATCTTGGAATCACACTCGGCCAGAGCTGCCCAGGTCTCAGATCTCAGGCCTCAGACGTCATTGATACCAAGCCTGAGGAATTGAATCGAGTCGGTATTACTACATATCATCGCTATGCGATGTTCAACTGTATTCAAAGTGGGTGTTTTCTCCGAGGTCCAGACTTAGTGGACGATCCCTGGTAGTTGTCTGATTCATGATCGGATAGAGTATGACACGTTTACTGTATTGTCCAATTCACAGCGTCCCGTCCGAGTCAAGTTCGTGGGTTCAGCCTGGCCCTTCGAGAGTTCAACGTTCACCAGTTGTACGCTTGATGAACGGGGAAATCTCTTTGATATCCAAGGATGATTGACGGGTCGCGCTATGTTTACATCAGGTGCGTGATACTAGAACCTACGTCATGTCTAGATCATGAATGCTAGCTTTAGATGTGCGGTCTCGCTTCACTAGCGTACAGAGATATTTATCCACCAACTCCTTGTGAGAGCACATGCACATTCTCTGTCAGCAAAATTGTCTCCCTCGTCTCTCAGGACATGATAATTTATTGGCATCGACATAGAGGAGAGTCTGGCACTGTGCTTTACACGCGGTGTGCTCCAACCAACCATGGTGCGAATGGGAACCTTTAGACGGAGCGGTGTCTATTATAGTTTACTTCGGTCACATAGTACGTCCTATTCTTCTATGTGCCCAGTATTATATGAAGCAGACAGAGGAGGCTGCAGCGCCCCGCAGTGTTGGCAGATTGCCGGCGGGAACTTCCTTCATGTGTTGTTCACGTGCGTCAGAGCATATACTGTAAGTCGATATACTTCACACCCTGAGTATCGCTTTGGACGACTGAAATCCTCTATGTACATAGGATACTTTCGCCCGAACAACAGCAGCCACCTCAATCGAGGCTCAAAATCGGTCATCTATTCTGGTGCTATATGCGGTACTGGCAGTGAAGAGGCGCACCGCAGCGGCCACGCTTGGAGTACAACAATACGGCACGCACGTCGCACCGCACGTCAGATGTAAGGTCTTACAGTGCGAGTCAATCGGGCAACGTTGGCCGTTGTGTAGCAGACAGAACTTCATGGACTGTGGAGTGGATCGGCCAATGTCACCATTGGATGAATAATCAGATGTGGGCAGCAACCTGTCGACAGAATATGGGCGTGCAATATATAAGGATACGAGATTGGGTACGTACTTCTCCAGTTCCCAATCTACTTAGCCTGATCCAGTACAATGCAGTTCATCTCCACCTCTCTGTTGACTCTTGCGCTTGCAGTCGGTGCATTCACAAGCAGTACCCTCCTCATAGATACTCCGTGCGTTGTCTGCACCGCTCATCATGTAAACGCACGACTTATCTCGTCGTATCTGTTTAATACAGCACGGACGCCGCTCAATGTAAACTTTGATCACTTTCAGTGGCGGTGAACGTACGTCTTGCTAGCTGTTGTCGTAGGCATGTCATGATGCTGACGTCGCGATTTTAGCTTCTTACGATCTGGTTCGTATATCTTCATAACTTAATGATCTATCCGAACTCAATGTCGATTTCGCATGGTTTTTTCTTGGGTTCAGACGTAAGTGCATCTATGCATATGTTGAAACAAGACTTATTAAGACTTCGCAGCATAACTAATGAAGGATCCGGTGCCACCGATGAGTTCACCGGTCTTACAGGCACCAGCTTCACCTGGGAGGTTGATTTTGCTGCTGGTAAATAACTCTTCGTCTTCAAAGGTATCGCTTCTCTAACACAACCTTGCACCGTAGCACTCAAGCTTGTAGATACTGCTGGAGCTATAGCCCAGTCCGCTCCGTTTACCATCCAGCACGGCTGTGCGTCTCTCTATCTCAATTTGATTAATCTCCAGTTCCTAATGGTGCGATTATAGCTGAATGCACATGATAGCGGTGTACGCTCGAATATCCCGTCATGGTGTACTGTTCACCGGTGTTCTTACTCAAGGAATGGATGTATACTATATGCGAAGTACTTTCACGCGATGCACCTCAAATCCTCTTTACGTGCTACAATGTTCAACTCCGACACGCTTTCATTAAACAAGGATACCCGGCTTTTATCCGCATTCAAGTATATATGAACGCGTCTCCCTCGCGAAACGCTATATAGGTCCGCCCATCCATACTGGTCGGAGTCACTGAATCCGTCTGATCGTGTAGGATCCTGTCCAGATAGGTCCCAATGGTGGCGCATCATCCGTTCACAGCGGAAGTACAAAAGCGACCGACATACATTGTTCCTGCGCTCACACTAGATAAACCATGCAGTCCGATGCTCTGTACAGCGCTCTTCAACCACGAGCTCGCTAAAGCGACGCCTCTCCCTGTGTTCAATCATCTCGTCTTTTCAGCGCGACAGCTAGATGCTTTAATATACAGATCAATGAACAACGTTGCTCGTCAGGTGGGGTGTCGGCTGACCGACTACGAGAGCATCCGAGGAGAACCGGCATAGAGGTTATGCGTATACGATGACGATATATAAAAAGCCTACGAAGTATGCGTATACTCTTCAGCACTTCAGCTTTCAGTTCTCTCAAACTCCTTCACAATGCAGTTCAACTCTACCTCTCTCGTGGCCCTCATGTTCGCCGTTGGCTCCCTTGCGATTTCCGTCAACACACCGTACGTACAATTTCAGAATCGTCTTCACCAGAAGAGCTAACGTTTTCTTGAACAGTGCTGCGGTCGAATGCCGGGCTACTACGCTCTCCTGGAGCGCTGGTGTTCGTACGTACCATTCTTGAGGACTTGAAACCACCATTCTTACTCATGCTGTCTTCTGCAGCTCCCTACTCCCTAGTTCGTCCTTTTCAATTGTCTTTATATTGCCAAATTACCAACATAGTCACTCTATCTACGTGTCTAGACGTAAGTTTGCATCTTCACCTTACTGAAGATCTCGACTCATCCTTCATCGTAGCATCACCGACCAAGGCGGTGCACCCCACACCTCTGACCTTATCCTTGGTGTCGCAGGCACCAGCTACACTTGGGTCGCTGACTTCCCCGCAGGTCCGACTCGCATCTTCACCTAAATTCACTATCTGTCTCTACTAACGGAAACTCCTCTCATGATCAACTTCGCAGGTACTGCTGCTTTCCTGACAGTCGAGGACAATGCTGGAAACACCGGTAACTCCGCCGGGTTCTTGATTGGTGCAAGCGGTGCGATCGTTCTCTCTACATGTGCGAGTGTCTTGGGTTTCTCATGCTGCTACTTGCACAGGCGATTCCAGCTGCTTCTGAGCACTGGCTCGTGCACCGGGACGGAACATTACTGCCATCGTTTTCATGTATTATCAAGGGTTAAATTGTGGACAATAAACGGGTACTTGTGTTGTTACACTATAGCTTGCGCCACGACGTCCCGACATCTGGACTCTCCATCCGGGCTGAAGCGCTGACGACCGACACCTTGTTCATAATCACATGCTTCGAACGTTTCGTGTTTCTCATCATTGAGGCACCTCTGATCAATTGACTTCCCGCCCTCTCCCGGCAAAGTCACAGTGGTCTCCTCGAGTCTCCTCGTTGACCGTCTTTGACAGTTCAGTCCTGAGGCCTGAGTCCTCATATATTACCGCCCCTCAGCGCTCAGCCGGTAGGTTGACCCCCCGAGGTTGACCTGGAATTGCACGGAATACCAGGGAATACCTACATGCCTGCTGAGGTAATTTTGCAGTCGTCGATCAGGTCGGACCGTTGATCACCATGAATAGATAACGAAGACATCGAGCGAGCCTCTTTCCGTTGTCAAATACAAATCCACCAGCTCACTTGTAAGTGACTTAGGCTACTCGTCTTCTTCTACCATGACGTCGTCGCTGAAAGTTAGCGATATGAGCAGAGTTCCTGCGGAGGCCCGTCATCTCCAATCAGCGTTTGGACGAGTGATCCATATGCATGGTCTGGACCTACACATCCATGCGCTACACGATCAAACCTGGTTGATGGACCGCCGCCACGAGGGTCTTGTGCACAGTGCAGTGTGCACCTTCGCCGCCGACGCCTCTTCAAGATATATGTTTATCCAGAACTCCGAGAACAGATGAGCATCTACGCGTTGGTACCCCCAGATACTTGACGTAAACAAACGTCGGAGCTGGTGCTATAGCACGGTTGTTGGTATGTTCGTTTCTCCGACTTTTCACCATCGTCTTTGATACAGCATTATTATCATCCAGATACCTCCACAAACCACCGCACTTCAGCAGACCATTTCAATCATGCTTCAAACTTACAACTGCTTGATTACAACCAAGGAATAGCGAGAAGCCACCAAGATCGCCAGTCAAAAAACGATCTATTCACCCGATTGGCCACACAGAGTCAAAGGCTAACGGTAACGGCTGCGTCTGCTTTATTTTCCGTCGTCCTCCGCGATGGAACGGAGGGCGTGACAAGCTAACTAGCCAGGGCGGCAAGCCTAGACTTAGGACATCGGGATCTGGTGGTGAAACTTGAGATCTTGAGACATGAGTGTGGCGTCGTTCAAGTGAGTGGTGATGTCACCATTTGGAAAATTGCGCCTGCGTCGTGAGCTCACTTGGCAACGTACAGTGAACGTACGGTTACATTCCTGTTCGTCTTGAGCTTTCGTTCTCTCCAGGTGCTTCCTCCTCAACCTCGTTCCGTTGTACGTATTCCACCCAGAAGAACCCTGGAGCCTTCGTGAAAAAATACGACACACACCAAGTTACGCGAGTTCAGGCCGTCGCGAAGGGCCACATGATACATCCTGCCAAAAAAGTGGTGTCGCGCGGTTAACCGTTAAACGTTTTCCCCTCCTCCCCTTCCCAACGGTCACACCCAGGACGGTTATGATAGCCTACCACGCTAACACATTTTAGAGCGTAGGTCCGTCGATGGGTCGGGGCCCCTCCGTGTACCCACTTACTGCGATGATTGGGTATGGCGTGACATGAGACGTACTCCGTGCAGTGTGAACTCGCTATGTACGTGTACTTACATACAACGCGCTGCAGATATGAACGCAGTGTGGTTCTCATATGATACCTGAAATCGATGATAAGACGCGATTGCGAGAACCTCGGTGCAATTCTAGCTCGTCGAGGTGGTCGGAGGGTATAGCTCGGAAGCTATGTGTTGCGAGTTGAACGGACCGTTTCTGCGTGTGGATATGCGTCTGTCGGATCGGGGACGCGATGTGAAGCTAATTCGTTGTTTCTTGTTTCGTTTGAATCCGCCGACGGTGTGTAAACCGAAGTGTATCCGAAGACGGGCCGTCTGCACTGAGGATGAACTCGCCACGCTCTAACGCTGCGCACAACGGACACAACACCGCCGCCCGGCAACCCAACGAGCGGACCCAAAATCGTTGATGGCGTCCCGGTCTTCGCCACTCCGCATTTCAATTGAGCGGTGCTCTCGCGCACGTACGAGACTTGACACAGGTATTGCAACTCGCTAACAAACACAGACTTGAAACAGAACTCCCATTTCCAACAGCCGCCTAACGCGAGACTCCGTACGAGAGAACAGCACAGTAAAACTAGAAGATGCGACTAACATAAAGGCGGAGACGTGAACGAAACGAACGAAAGCGACGATGCGAGAACGACGATGATTGGTATTGGTACATGAGATAGAAAAGAGAAAGTAAGCGTAACCGAGAATCCGTTATTCCGTTCCAAGACCATGACGAGATAAAATAATGCACAGAGAAGATGAACCATGCAAACGAAACACACGCACAAACCCCCCACTGTTCGCATGAACCCAGATGAACGGATGAGCGAGGAAGAGGATGTCGCGTGGAGGATGAGAAAAGACCTGGTATAGTGATACATATCATACAACGAGCCTCCGGTGCCGCCGCAGCACACGATGGAAGAGAAGGGTAACCGTGGGTGATTATAGACATTTTGGTGTGGCGGGGTTAGTCGGAAGGCTAAGGTAAAACTCGGCCGCGAATGGATATACGAAGCGTAGGGTACGGGCGAGACAAGCCAGGAAACCAGAGGAAGATAAGGATACGACGAGACGCGGTGACGACGACCGAATGACCATGCAGTTGATGAGGTGAGGGTGTGAGAGTATGCCGATGGTGAGTATGAGTGGATGCGAGGGACAGATGTAGTGGATATGCTTGATGAATAAGTCAATGCCGGGAACGTCGTGAACGTCGTAAGCGCGTGCGGGGCGTATGCTAAGTGCGTGCGAATGGTATGCTGCGAGTATTGGTATGCGAGGTAGGTATCCTTAGGAGGGGTATGTGGTATGGATTATAGGATGGGCGATAGGTGACCGAGAGATGACGACGAAAAGGATATTAGATGGCGGTCTTGGGAGGCAGGGAGGTCTTGGCAGGGAAGTTGAAGAGTCGCTTGCGCTCGGGGAAGACCTCGACCTCGACCTCGACGTCAACCATCTGGCCGTCGACGATGCGCCTCTCGATGCGCTTCTCCTTCTTCGCTGGGAGCTGCATGATGGGGTACGTGAGCAGGTCGGAGTATGACCAGGAGCGCACTAGAGGCAAGATCAGATACAAGGCAGTGGACAGCAGTAACACATAGACGCACCTTCCGGACGCTGCTGCGTCACGGGCAAGCTCTGCGGTCTCATCGTGATGTCTTCATCCTCTTCCAGTACACTTCCCTCAACGCTCAACTCGCTTCCCTGCCTGCTCAGCGGACTCCTCCTCATCCTGGGCGCGCTTTCGCCGGTGGACAGGCTGCTAGGTGTGCGGCGCATGGCCACGTTGGGGACGAGAAGCTTCCCTTCCGCTCCAGCCTTGAGGAGAGCGGACTCGCGGCGACGAGAGTGTTGCGGATAGCTGGAGAGGGAAGAGGATGAGCCGCACGTAGCGGGGAGAGATCGGATGGATCCCGTTGGGGATGTGGACAAGGCGTGCTGTGCCGCGATGGAAGCCCGAGACTCGCTGCGGCGCGAGAGGGAGGCCTCGAACTTGGAGTAGAGGTTGTCGACTTCAGAGTTGGATCGGACCGGTGGGGCGGTGGTGGTGTAAGACGACGTCGAGGCGGAAGTCGCGGACGAGGCCTCGCCCAAGGTGGAGTAGACGCCTCGTGACCGGTGAGGGGTGGCAACGAAACCGCGATAGGCACGCTCGGAGGCTTCACGAGCTTCCTGGGCGGCGTAGGGCGAATCGGCCTTGGGTGGTGCTACAAAAGAATACACACTAGCCCTCCAGGCGTTGGAACCGTCAGTCCAGCCCGGGATGACCTCGTTGGTACGCCTCGAAGTGGCACCGAGAGCGTAGGTGGTACTGAGAGCAGCCGAGGGAGTGCTCCAGGAAGCGCGCTTAGGCGCAGGCTGTGGAGGACACAGGGCGGCTTGGATGCGACGCGCCGCCATCATGACACCGGAAGAATAGTCGTTGCAAGAATCGTTGGATGAGGCGGTGTCGGTGCGGAGAAGAGGCGGTGGGGGAGGGCAAGGCGGGAGGTCGTAGATGCGGGAGAGAGCTGCGTAAGCCTCCGAGACAGGCTGCTCGACAGGAGACTTGGAAGAGGTGGAAGAGGAATCATCGCTCTCATCGTGAGTCGACAAGTCGGAGAAGGAGTTATGAGGCACGGGTGGCAGAGGCGGCGAGGCGTGTCTGTCAGGGTTGTAGTCGAGAGCGACACCGCCGAAGCTGGACTGGAGATCTGCGAGTCTGCACTCGTCGGAGCAGTAGAGAGGGATGGGGCCCTGGTCGATGACGGTGCGGTGGCGAAGGGGCGCAGCAGGCTTGGGAGCCTCGACAGCGACAGGAGTGGAGGGCGACTTTGTGTTCGCGTCTTTGTCTGCTCGCTTGATGGTGCCGTTGGGTTTGACGCGACCGGTGCCGTGAACGAGGCCACCGGTGCGAGCGCGGATGGTGCCGTTCTTGGTCCTCGAGAGGCGTGCAGAAGGCTCAGCTTTCGTCTCTGGGGACGACGATGAGTCGATGCAGAGGAGAAGGGAGAGAAAAGGACTTACGGGAGACGGGAGAGCTGGGAGGTGGCGCCGGAGCGGAAGTTGGGTGCTGCGGGATGGGGACCTGGTATCGTTTGGGCAGGATCTGGCGGGAGCAGACGGGGCACCAGCTGAAGTCGAAGGCGATGTCCATCGAGTGTCGGGCGTCGGGCGTCGGGCGTCGGGAGGACGGGGAAGGCTGGGAGACGCTGCGATATGTGGGGAAGAAGAAGAGGTTGGACGGAAAAGTGCCCTTCCCTTTTATCGCTGTGTTCCCAGATCCGACATCCCAGATCGCCGGCCACACTGCTGTGACAGGCGCCGGAGTCACACAAAGGTCACAGATCGCATCGACACACGCGGACCTTTCCGGGCCATGGGTCCATTTGCCCGTTTCGGCCACACGCTCTCCGCCGATCCTCCTCACACCCTGTTCCTACACACATGGCCCTTCCTCGGCAAAACCCCGATTATGGCAAATCTACGCTTCCAGATGCCCAGACCCTCTCGGACCACGCACCGACCTAGCCTGCACGTCCTCGCCGTCCCGCCGTCGTCGCAAGTTGGCTCGCTCTCGTGGGTCGTACGCTCGGGGTCGTACGTATGCCGGGACACTTGACTCGTAGAACAACACTCCGTATTACGATAACGCGATCCTCGTCCCGTTCCCCACATATTCATTTCTTTGTTGCATCAATAGTGCTACGTACATGCCCGAAACACATTCTCTTTCAAGTATGCATATGGGCAAGCACCAGCGACGCCACAACAACAACAACAACAACAATACAAAGTCGAACAAGAGCGTCACGCCTCTCCTATC
The DNA here is from genome assembly GCA_004802725.1 of Antrodiella citrinella. Lineage (NCBI taxonomy): Eukaryota > Fungi > Basidiomycota > Agaricomycetes > Polyporales > Steccherinaceae > Antrodiella > Antrodiella citrinella. The sequence goes on from SGPM01000077.1 coordinate 30,407, forward strand.
CCAACTCTTCATTATGATGTCGACCTCTAGCATCGTCGCAATGACGACCGACCTCCTCCGATCGATGATAGAACAATTGATGAGTGAACAAGACCTCGGAGGGCGGCCTTTGTTTCAGTCTAACAGTGCGATAATTGGTTCCGCGGCTCTCCGGCCGGAGGTGCGCCATGAACCATGACCGTATGTTTTTATTCTTTCCTAGTCCGAGTCTTCTTTCTCGCGCGAGTTCACGTCGAGGAGGTGAAGGGAGGAGGCAGGAGGATCACATGGGCCCGCTGCTTCATCACGCTTGCTTCCCGGCGTCCCGACGCCTCCCCAGTGTCGCAGAGACGCACCCATCCGGACGCGGTCACTTTCATCGCCTGCATCGACCATCGTACACGCGGAATGCACGTTTGATCCTAGGCTGGAATGGGTGAGGTCTTTCTTTCATTCGTCCTTTGTCTATAGCTTATGATCATTGTCTCATAGATCACCTGTAGATCACTCGCACTGGCAGCCTCCTTCGGAGTTGCTTGAATCCATGACTCGGTCTGACATGTGATTATGAATACAAAGCGGGGTCGAGTCATACCTGCTCCTGTTTGCTTTCCAGGTTGACGGGTGGACGGAACGATTACCAGTGCCGCGTGCATCGTTCCGCTCCGAGATCTCTCCATGCAGCGCACATCGACATCTCATCGTTCTCCTGACATTGTATGTCGACTATCGACGTCCGGTCCGCAGAATCTTCACGTGTAGGTGCATGCTTCAGGGGCTTCTGTGACTGTTGCCAGAACATATGTATGACAACGCGTTCTCGAATGCACGCCCTCGCCGTGCGTCACCTCACACCTGACGCGGAGTCCAAGTGCCAGTCTCGAGTCTCGACCTCCGCGTCAACTGGAACCGTGCAAGTAATCTGACGACAGCTGGACGTAGCACCACTTCGTCGTACGTTTCTCTTATATGATCACTCATTCTGTTCAAGAATGAATCGTTGAGCCTTTCAATGGGCGGGTCGAGACTCTTGGAGTGGGTCATGAGACCAGCAGACAGCGGAGGTCGGTTTGCCTGCCGGAGGCGCTCTCCTTCTTCTTCCTCCCCTCTTCTTCGTATATTCTAATTACCTTTATTCGAGCCGTACGTGCATACACGCGTGCGTACGATTACCGGTGTTGTCACGCACGCTGAACAAGCACCCACAGCGATCACCCCGCGCGTGCCGTACAATCATGATCAGGAACCTGCACTCCCCGATCCCTCCGATAATCACCCTCTCGTTCCCGGATATTCCTTGTTTCTTCAGTCCACCAGTCGCGGAACGCGGAAAGCGGATCGTGATCTCTCTGGATGGGATGGCGAGGAGATCGATGACGATCGACAAAGCGACGAAAAAACGGCTCCATAGTCATCAGCGAGGACGAGGAGGTACGGAAATGGCGAGTACGTCAATAGGGTGTTGGGCCTTGCGATGACGAGGTAGGCTGATTACTCTCCTAGTTCTTATCTATAGCTGAGCACACTGCACGCTGTACGCGAATAGATGGGCTGCGGTATGTACATAACGACATGTCAATCCATGATACTTATTACTTGGCCAGTGGTCAACGTTGAACTGCAAGTCGTGACGGACACGATGATGTCCGCCATCAGCATACTAGATCAAGAAGGAGCAAACGTTTGTTTGGGAACGCATACCGAGCGGCGGTGATGATGATCGTGATGGGAGGCTTGTTCCGTTCTCTGTGCGGGGCAGTGATACGGTTAGGCAGGAAGACATCGAGTCTGGGTTATCGGCATGGGCGTTCACGTATACAACGTCAACGCGGCCACTAGCCTATCGTTAGTTAGCTAGATGCTGGTCGTTGGTGCTTACGGCGTCCCGTGAGTGAGGCAACGTGAAGGTCGCTACCGGAGTCGGCACCGTTGAAGGTGGCGTCGGTCACCTCGGTGTTCTGCACGTCAGGCGTCGTCGCTGTTAGACCTTGCGTCTGTCACGCCTCGCACGCACGGCAGCGGCACGTCGCGACGAATCATTCACATGTACCGCCGCACGTGATGGCTGGCTTTCTGAGCCACCCGTCCTCGTCGGTCAACCAGCTCGGTGGTCGGTGTGCCTTTGACAGCCCGGCGTCATGTACGATCTACCAATGTATACTTTGTATCAGCCCAGTCGTATTCTACTAACCCGTGTCTTTCAGAGACACTCACGCCCACCTACGCCACAAAGCTCACTTTGAAATCAACCCACTTCCAATATTCACCTCCCCGCACTCGCTTCTCACACCCGCGCCTCTCCCCGTCAGACTTCTCTGGCTCGTGGCAACGACGGTATTGCGTTAGTGACCGCAATTATATGGGTCACAGTCTTATCATCCCGTGCACGCATACCGATCGATGCTGACGCGGGGCTGGTGGCACAACGCGCTGTGTTGAATTTTCGGACGCTTCAGTGCAATGCCGGGCGTTCTCCCGCTCAGCGAGTCAGCAATGTGCACGGAGTGCGTAGTCAGACGGTTACACGAGCACCCAGGTGGATGATTCCACTGGTAGGATTCGGACGCGATAGGTTCACGGTTCACGGTCCCTCAAAGCGGCGTCTTGACTTCCGGCTTCCGGTGAGTGCATTCGAAGTGGCTTATAGTTATCTTGGGTGTGCTTTACTTACTAATGGGTTTGTCAGTTTTGTATGTGGAATGTGGAGGTATGCGGCGAGTTGCTCAAGCTACAAGCATTCCTGCTTCTCTCCGAATCTTCTTCCCATTCGATTCCCTTCGGAAGCCGTGCACCCGTCGAGCTTAAACTCCCCCCTCCCGCCTACGAACGGTGCATCCTCGGACAGGTCTGACTAACGTGGAAATGCCGTTGTAAGTAAAAGTAAAAGGTACATTGTTTGCAGTGATGATGATGCTTGATCCTCTATCGCCGTTGCTTAATGAATACTTCTTTCCTTCCTATCCAGTCAGGCCTTCGTCCGAACGGTGCTACCTTCTTCGGAGGGAAGCATGGGTGGGTGTGACGCCTTCGGCGCAACGGCGCGGGCGACCTACTCTGCGAACAATCCCCGTATAGTACGTTGGCCCAACAGCTCTCGTCCAACGTCTCTTTACTGAGCCATATGTTTACTGCGAATTTGATTCCCAGATTTCAGCAGAAAGAGATGGCTATCTCCGAACGCTGAACGCTGATGCCTCGGAGCGCAAGGCACTCCGCGTAATCATACCCATGGTTTGTCCCATCCCGTCCTGTCCTGTCCGCTGTCCAAAGTGATCACGTCGTAAGGCAACCAAGGACTGATTGGGTATCTGCTTCCCCAGTCTAGATCTAGGACGGCGTGGTAAGTCGTGACATCCCTGACGCTTGTCTCTACTTACGAGCGGTTTCATGATTAGTGCTGTATGCGCGAGATCTCTTCGGATGCGTCTGGGATCAAGTTGGCGTTACCGTTTTGTATGGGGTGGTGGTAGCCGTGCGCACTTGTCTGGTTGTTTGTCGCCGTGAGAGCGTGCCTGGGCACTTGGCGACCGCTACTTGAACGTTCAACTTTGCAGCCCTGCGAGCGTGATGTGAGTTCGGTGAGTTCAACGTTCAACAATGTCTCAAGTATTTCGGACTGATTTTGGTACAATGCTAGAGCTCGACCGAGGATACATCCCAAATATTCTCCGGACGAGAACACATGAGATATCATCGAGGTTCACTTGACGCGCATTCCATCCACTAACCAACGTCGCCGAGCGCTCTCTACTTGCTTTTGATGCAGGTCTGAAACGCTCGTGACGAGCCATCCGGATTCCGGAGGTCGATCAACCGCTGTACGCGCTTTTGATAGCGGTATGTATCGTGGGTCAATCGGATCGAGGGGACGGCAGAGTCCGAGGCTCGTCAGTGAAGCATCTCAGTTCTCGTCTCTCTTTGCTCACTGTGTCGCCGTAGCGCTGTAGCGGCCATCTCCGCAGATGCAGGTACCGAAACCACCGACCGAGAGAGTCAATGAGGAGGGTCAGTTTTGCGATCATGATAACCATTTGATAGGCAGCTAAACTACAAACAGCAAGAGGACGTCGACAATATGTGCGTTGATGTCCCATCGATGATCATACCGGGCCACCCTCACTGTGTTCCGCGGCTGGGCGGTCCACATGTCTTCCGGGCATACCGCCTCTGCTCCTGGAACCTGTTGAACGTGCATCGTCACGGTGAGTCCGTTGTGAGTCCCGATAGTATGTGCTCATGTTCATACTTGCGGGATGACATTTTGCGTTTAGCGTGGGAGGTCTGTGAGAATGCACTCGCATGCAGTTCTACACACGCATCGTGCTGTAGGAGGTGAGTCATGGGAGTCGGTGCTTTTCATACAATGTACCCGGGTACGGTTTGGACTTTGGACGCTCGCCACAATTTTTACTCGGGGACTGACCTTGTTATCAGACATAGAGCCCACCATCTCAGACGCCTCAACACGTCCGAACGCACAAGTTTACAAAAAGGCCTGGAGGGGACCCTATCGTGCGCTCACTTCCGTTTTCCAGAGTTCACTCAGACTCAGGGTTCGTCACGCCCGGACTCGGAGTGCAGGGTCAAAAAACAACCTCGAAGTTTCGAAGATCTACGGACGAATTGGCGCGAACTCATTAGTAGTGCTTTACTTCACGCGTACGAGGACGAAAAACCACCACTGGTATTGGTGTCAACAAACGCCACGAACATCAGCGAACATCGCATCTAAATGAACGTTGATCCCACCTCGCAGATCCGAGCACTAAGCAGTAAGTTATGATGTCCATGACCTTTCCGCGTACTCAAAACCCACCTCACAGCGTTTGATTGCTCGATGACGCCACCCGGATGCTGCACATCTCGTTTCGTGCCCCGACTATCTGCATATCAGTGGCTTACTCCCAGCGGCATGCAACGTGTTTTGTTCAATGTTTACACCATCTGGAGAAAGCATGCTGCTCCTGTGGGTACCGCCCTATCTGGACTCTGGCAATCGGGTCTGGACGCGTTTTCGGGTGTGAGTGGTGCTCGGTTTTTCTCTTTGTATCTCTGTGCGTGCAGACCGTGTTGTTCACGTGTCCAGATAGGGACAGTTGGGGTCATCGGAATTGGGCCGCATAGGTCTGTCACGCTCTACGCGCGATGTGGTTGGCTGGACGCGTGATTGGCTGGTGTGGAAATAACCTCGTCCGCCACTGGCGGGGTCTGTATGCGTCAACACCTCCTACGTCACCGCTGCTCAATCATTCTTGAACTTGGTCGGTCGGTTGGTCTCGAACTTTTGAACGTCTGGCTCTTCGTTCTCGTTCGCGTTTGAATACGTTCATGTGTCCCACATCGGACAGGCAATAGGACTTGGCAGATAAACTAACCCTGCAGATCATTCATTGGGTAACCCCCTTTGGACCCATGTCCTCAACCCAGCCCGAGTGACACCTCCGACCCTATGTGAGTACGTGTTCGGATGTATCTCATTGGACGGGACCTGGCGACACAGAATCAAAACATATGCTATGTCGAGGGATCCTCTCGCTGGCACATGATTCTTCTTAATACCTGCGTGGTTCCGAAACGTTGGTCGTTGGTCGGTCTGTGGTTGACACCTCTCCGACTGGGTTTGAGTTGGGTACCCGCTCACGTCTGGCAAGGACGAATCACGGTGTCCGCTATGACGCGGCCAGTCAAAGTGCATCCTACGCGGTTGGTCGGTCGTGCTTCCTTGCTTCCTGAGCCCTTCCCCATCGCTCGCCTCGGCACCGCCATCTGTCATGTCGACAACAGAGCCTGGGTCTGGGGCCCCGCAATTCTTTCTCCCTCTGGTTACACGCTTCGGACACAAACACATGTAAGGTGTCATTTGCTATAGCCTCTCAGCAAATTGCGGCGCGCACTTTATCCTCGTGCTGTGTGCCCGTTCTTGATTTGACGTTCGTCCCCGCGGGGTCGGGGTTGCGGGTCGCTTGGGCTCGGGCTATCAATCACAACTGTCTTGGGTTGGCTGAGGTCTCTGGTTGCAAGAGGACGACCGCCACCGTAAACAATTTCAGGCTCTACCTCGTGACTACTACCTTTGATGCACATGCTCTTCTGTTTTGTTCGGTCCCACCCAATTTTATCTCAACTCAAAACACTGGTGCGGGGTGCTGGGGTTGCCATACGTCGGATTGCCGACTCCGGTGCAGTTTTGTCACGCCGGAGATGCCAGTGGTAGGTTAGTTGGGCGTCGTCCCTCCCGTTTCCGTGGGGATGACAGGTAAAACAAGTCTTGTTTGCTTGTAGCGTAGATATGTGTGTGAGTCCATGTTATGCGTATCATATGTTATCATACCACCTGATCCGCCACTCCTTCAAGCTAGACCCATTCCCAAACGCATGGCAGGCAATATACCTGAACACTTCATTGACTTTTGACAGGACTCACCACCGCCCCGAGACTCGTGACCGCCGCCGGTCCTGAGTCCTGACGTTCGACATTCGACGTGGCTTCGGCCACGCATAATGAGACGGACTAGACCTGTTTCGTCAGGATCGATCCGACGGGTCACTGAGGTACTCTTTGTGTCTCCTTCTGCCGCTGCGGAAGTGCAAGCGACTCCGCCGCCGCTGCCGAGGATGCGGGGATGGAAGGGTTCTCCGCATGTCTTGAGCATTCCAACGATCGAACCCAGCCACGATTGACCACATAGATGTCACTGGTCTCTGGGGGTGGAAATCTATCGGTGAATGCCATGTCTGCAGTACAACACTGGTATATCCTCCCCGCACAATACCCACCTTACCGAGATGTACTGATTTTGGTCTTCTGTGAATGAGAGGCACCTCTCCCCTCGCCGGTGACTTTTGTCTGGTGGCGCGGGGTGAACCGGTGACGCGGAGGGCAATTGAATTGCCGTGTCGAGTCCTCGTCGAAGACGTACTGGGAGGATTGGGTTCCTCCATCACATACGTATACGTATGCGCAAGTGGCATTTGTGCTCACAACTTCCGGGTGTGCGGTGTTTATCTCTCCTCTCGCCTGCATTCGTCTACCCGTCACTCATGCCTCTCGTACGCGTTCGCACTGCTGGGGACTCCCCGCAGCGAAAGCGATCCTGCGGACACGTAAAGAAAAAAACCAGGGGCCCCGCGGGGGTAAGTACCACAGCAAAACTATATCTGACACTGACTTGGGTTCTTCTCAAGATACCCAGGAAGGCCAGCTGCACCGTCCAATCCTGATGCGCTCATGGTCCGCGATGATGCCGGTGGGAGACCGGTGAGTGTACCCATACTACGAATGCGTATCTTTGATTGACTTACGAGAATCTGTTTCTTTGGACGTGACATGCACTAACTACTAGGAAAACGGGATACCGGGTTATTACGCATGCCGTGGAGATCTAGCGTACGGAGATTGTTGATGCAACTGTCAGATAAAGATGCAAGTTGCAAGTTGCAACGAAGTCTCAAGTGAGCTCATGTTATCATCCTGGTGAACGGGTTGAAGCAATATTTAGCGAACGTTCGATAAGTGAACGGCGGCAGAGTCACTGCCACCGCAAACGTTGTACATATGGCGGGTCGCAGCGGGTCATAGTCATATGCGAATCGCATATATCTCGAGTGTACATTACTTTTCACATCCGCAATAAACAATTCAACAACCTTACCACTGTTCTGCAGGCTCGACAGCCTTACAGCCAGTCCAGCCAAAGAACACCGCCATCACAAGAATAATCATGCCATGGGGAACTCCTCAAATCCTCCCTGCCGGAAGCTGAAGAAACTAATCGCACCCGCATCCACGGCCGCCACCACGACCATTTTCTTCCCCTGCTTCAGTATCGCGAACGGGTTCGGTCTGCGTATGGGGACCGCGGATGTCACGGGTGGTGGTGTGGGTAAAGCCCACCAGAACAGGCGGTGAACTAGGGATGGCGAGGGGTTGGATGGAGTGGTGGTAGGGTCGGTTGCAGTTGGCTGTGTCGGAACGTGAGGTGCTGCTGTATTCTTTTGCTCAGCGTAGGGTATTCGACGGCGTGGGACGGGTGTAGGGAGCTCAGGAAGGATGTCGAAGAGGTCCGTCAGCTCGGAGAGCGTCGGCATAGGTGTCGTTCGTGCACTGAAACCAAGGAGAAAAAAGTCATGCGTTGAGTCAACGTGACATCGGGTACAGAAAAAATCACCGACGTACTTTACGACGACGATCTGGAAGTCGGGTTTTGACGGGGCGGTCTTCTTGAAGGGCGTCGCGGGCTTGTACACATTGTAGAAGATGTCATATATTGAGGGTTGCTGGGTGTCAGGAGCTGAGACTTGCAGGGGTGTGGAATGTCCTGAAGGTATAACTCGCAGGGACTTGAACATTGAGCCTATACATGTATGAGCACTACCCTGAGCACAAGAAAACGAGAAGTTGACTCACTATAAGTCAGGCCATGGTGAAATAATCCCGGCCTCCAGAATTCCGGTGTCCTTCTGAAGACACGAAGTACTTTGCTAAATGTCCCTGTGAACGCTGCTAAGAGTCTTGAGAACCAGCCCGATGTTCGTACAGACAGTGGCACATGAGGTGCCGCTGTGAGATATGCCGGAGAAGGAGCTTTGGTGCGCATGACCACGTATCCGAGCCTCTTGAGATATGCAAAGACCTGTGACCATCTTTTAGCGGACGGCGGGACAGGGATGCCAGGAAGGGATATACCTGATACTTTTCCAACGTCAAATCTTCCGTCCCAATCATCTCAGCAAACACTTGCTGCACAGACATGGGTGCGCCCTCCATCTCCTCTAACCCATTCATTCTAGGCGAGATGTCCTCAAGAGCTTTCCAGCAGAACATAGATCCGCGTTCAACGAGGTAAATGGCTTCTTCTGGCAGAAGTTCCAATCGTTTTGCTACTTTCTGCTGCTGCCCGTCTTGTGGTGCGACGGGTCTTGGAACGGAGTGTCCCATCGTTGTAAAATGTATGCCCCGAGCCGTTGAGACGTGTGTTCGCGCCAGCTTCGGATACCATATTCCGTAGCTGATAGATTTGCTGAGATTCGAGGGGTCATGTCAGAGGGAACCAACAATACAGCCCAACCAAGCGCACCTGGATGTATTCCGCTCCGCCCTCAACGCATCGAACATCGCATTCCGCGCCCTATCGAGGACATGTTTTTGCAACCCGGACCCGCCATGTACGCTTGGTTCAAAATCCTTGTCTCCGCGTTTTGGAATCACAGGGCGGGCGACAGATGAGCTACACTTGTGAACAACGGGATTTCAAGGCCGAGTGAATACGGGGAGAAATTGAATACAGGAGGAGCTCACGGCAATTTTGACCAATCGAGACCTTCATCTTCGTCTCCGGATGAGAGCTCTGCGTCCTCTGCGTTTTCTGCGTCATTGCTGGGACTGGAGAGTGTGTTTGGGTGTTCCAATAAGTCGTCCATCGTATGTTATTGAATCGATAGGAATTCGGGAAATGTTGGAGAAAGACGAGTCAGGATGATCGAGCGCTTGTGCACCTCTTCCAGTGACTCACACATCTCCTCGACCTTAACAGCCTCGGACCTCGTATGTTCACGAGAAGTTCATGTTGGGGCGTGATAAGCTACGTTGGTCTTGGTAAGCACCGACTTCTCTCTTGGAATGATGAACGCGCTGACGAGGCATATTCAGACCGCCCCCATAAATGTTTGACATGCGATGGTGAGCATGATATTCTGTGTCTCCGCAAACCCCAACGTCTCACAACTGAACGCGCTGCAGCCATCACAAACCACCATGTCAGAATTAGTGTTCTACGACATTGTTGGGAAGAATGTCGGAGCCAAAGCTTGGTCTCCTAGTACTTGGATCATTCGGTGCGTCTAGTAAAAGTCTTGCCCTCTGTACATCAACTCATACTGAAAGCCGTCAGGTTCGCTCTGAACTACAAAGGTCTCAACTACAGAACCGAATGGATCGAGTTTCCAGACGTCGAAGCCGTCTGCAAGAACATCGGTGCTGCGCCAACGGGTACTAAACCGGACGGGGTTACCCCACGATACACAGTCCCAGTCCTATACGACCCTTCCACGCAGACTGTCATATCCGACTCATCCAAGATCGCCGATTACCTTGAAAAGACATACCCCGATAGACCAACTCTCGTGCCTGCTGGGACTCGCGGCTTGCAAGCTGCGTTCCGTGCAGCAGTCATGTCCGCCATCGACATACCGCTCTACATGCTCTGCATCCTCCCCGGCGGGCTAAACCTCAGCCCACGTGCGTTCGCGTACTACCGGACGACGCGGGAAGCGATGGTAGGGAAGAAGCTGGAAGAGATCACGCCGGAAGGCGAAGAGAGCGCGAAGCGGTGGAGGGAGCTGGAAGCGGGGTTGACGAAGGTCGCGACGTGGTTCGTGGCGAATGGGGACACACCGTTCATCGGCGGAGATGTGCCGTGTTTCGGGGATGTGCTGCTTGCGGCGAGGTTGGCTTGGCCGCGGGCGGTTTGGGGCGAGGAGTCGGATGCGTGGAAGAGGCTGAGTGACTTTGATGAAGAGAGGTGGGGGCGCTACATGAAGCAATTCGACGCCTATCGTAGTGTTGTATAGGAAGGGGGTATCTGCTTGGTGAGTCAGACATATCTGTTGAGAACCGCAGCGTACTGAATCGCTATCTTTAGTTGTCACAGTTTGTCTTACATATGCATCGTATCCGCGTATCTCATCTCATCTTCTCGCTGCTTTGAGAAGCAAGGTTCTTCCCCTCGGCGCGCATACCTTCGTCGGCACGCCTTATCAAAGTATTGAACGAAGCCGTCAACCAACCGTGACATAGTGCTTTTTGAGCTAGGCATTCCTCCATACGAAAGGTCCACATTCAAGTCGACTTCTGGATGTGGACTCTTGTGAACACTGTTCAGGTGCTCCGACGTCTTCATCCTCGTCTCTTCATTCAAGTTTCAAATGTTCATGGCGACCGATCCCGCCTTTGAGCTTCTCAAGGGAACGCGCTGCGTATTTGATGACTTCGGAACTAAGCTAGTACGATACCTGAGTTACTGTGCGGATGTACATGTGTCGCAGCCTGTGGGAGCTGCGGCCCAGCTGCCACTCATCCTTGCTTCCTTCGTCGTCATTTACACGCTGTTGCCATTGAAATTCCACTTTGACTCTGACTCTGGCGGCCCGAAAGAATATAAAGGGTTCAAAAAGTTTCTCCCTTTACCTTGTTGCATCCAACTGTTGGCTCGTCAGCTGAACTCCATAACGAAAAAGGAAGTGAGTACAAACACTTCTTCGTATTGCTTCCAGTGCTCATGCAAGGGTTACTTCCAACTTCCTAGACCTTCAACGAAGCATAATGACTGAGTTGATCCTATACGACATTCCTGGAAAGACGCCTGAGACGAAGGCTTGGTCTCCTAGCACATGGAGGACGCGGCACGTCTCCTCCTGACTCCGATCTTCCACGACAAGCTAACATCCTCTCTCAGTTTCGCACTGAACATCAAAGGCCTGAAATACAGAACCGAATGGGTTGAATACCCCGACATCGAAGGCCTCTGTAAGAAACTGGGCGCAGGACCCACCGGCACCCAATCCGACGGATCACCTTACTACACCCTCCCCGTCATCTACGACCCTTCCACCCACACCGTTGTCGCCGACTCCATCCCGATTGCAGAGTACCTCGACGACACCTACCCGGACACGCCCCGACTCTTCGCGCCGGGCACGCGTGGGCTCCACGCTGCGTTCCGCTCGGCGTTGGCGGCGGCGAGCAGGGCGGACGACCCGCTGTGGAACTTGATCGTGTTGGGCGCGTGTACGAACTTGAACCCCCGGAGCTCGGAATTTTCAGGAGGACGAGGGAGGCGGATGAGGGCAAGACGTTGGAGGAGATCGCGCCGGAGGGGGAGGTGAGGCAGGGGATGCTTGAGGTTTACGAGAAGCAGGTTTTGGTGAAAATTGCGAGCTGGTACCAGGCGAATGGGAACACGACATTCATTATGGGCGACGACATACCCTCGAATTCGGATATCTTGGTCGTGTCACGCTTCATGTGGGCGAAGCAGACCCTGGGTGCGGACTCGGAGGTGTGGACCAGGATCGTGTCGGTTGACGGAGGAAGGTGGGGTCGGTTCATGCAAGCATTCGAGAAGTACACGCAAGTCGTTTGATCATCTTTGGCTATCCTAATGTAATTGTGAGTCTTGTAACGTTGGATACATATTATGAACACGTATACGGCTTATTGTCTCTGGCTGCAATGCGGGCGTTTGTCTGATTGTCAGCCACCAGTGTCCTGATTATATCTTGAACCGACCTCCGTGAACTCTGCTTGCTTCCTGACCACCACCACCTCCGTCTCTACTCTCGTACACGGCACCGAATCCCGGTGCGCGCGTATAATTGCACAACCCATCCGACATCGAACTGTGGCGCACAGGTGAGTGAGAACGTTCCCTCATCATTCAACGCCGTGCAGCTCGACTGACAGGGTCACCTGAGTCTTCTCTCCAGTAAGTAGGCCTCCTTGTGTACTACAGCAACGGGGAATCATGGTCGGCATACGTGGAGTATCGGCGAGGCTGATAGATCCAGACGGGAACTATATGAAGGAGTACGCCACCACTGAAGATAATAGGTATAGCATGGACTGCTACGTCTCCGGTCCTGCGGGGCAGGGAAGCTCACTCTCGTCTCTTTTTCACGACAAGTGTCTCGAATGTTTGACCCATATAGCCTTTCAGCATTGAAGTCGATAACTGCGTCGACTTTAGACGGAGCAATGACTATGACTACATCAACTTCAGAGTCTTCATGGATGGAGACCACGTTGACTCACAAGTCTGCGATGCCGGTGTCTCAGAAGTGATTGACCGCGTACCGTTGTTTGGAGATTCACGAAGGAGATTCGTGTTCGAGGATTGGAGAACTTCTGGTCAGTGCAAAGCCTCGAGCACGCTCATCCGTTGCTTTCTTGCTTATGTTTCTTCGCAGATGGCTCTAGACGTAGGTTCGGTGAGATCGAAGTCCGAGCTCATAGAGTACACTTGACCGTGGAGGCTCGAAAACGAGCAGACAGATCAAGGACGTTGTATTTGTATTATGAAGACATTGGCCTTGTCAGTCTGACGTTCTCTGCTAGCGATGAGGCTGGACTCCCTGGAGTGCAACCGGAACACTCACGGTCCACTGTAACCTATATTGATCCAGTACAGCGTCCGTTTGCCACTAGAATACACGGCCCAAAATGTGAGCCTGTGTTTCGCTTCTATGCAAGCTAATCACTATCCTTGCGTGTATCCAGCACTCCTAGAAGCTCAAGGGTATATCCCGCGCGTCCCACGCGCCGAAGCCTTGAGACCACCCCGCCCGGCACTCCTACCAGCAGCTCGGAGCGACGAACCCCAATGGCAACATGTTCACACGCAGGCTGCCGTGCAGTGCAAGCAGGAACCTGTAGAAGAGTCACTGCTCGTCCCTATGGACGAGACGTTGCCCTTCTCGTTGCGGGTGTCTATATCTTTGTCTCGACTCCACCTCTAGTCGTCTGGCCCTCCTCCTGCTGGCTGTCTGGAGTCATCCTCAATGCCACACCCTTGTCTTCCTCCGCTTCGGTCGCGTCAAGACTCAAGCTGTATGCACTGTCCGTCTTTCCTTGCCATTATTTTCGGTCTCTCTCCGTCTTATTCCTATCATCACGCACGTATCTTTTGTATTTGTAGGGGGTCCCATGCTATGCTGTTCATTCCGTTTCTATCTGTATCCTGCTAGTTATCATTCTACTTCTCAGCCCCCGCCGATGCCGTTGTTCAGTCTCTTATGTCCAAAGGAAGACGATAGCCATTCCGTACTGCGACACAATGCTTCCACCGGACACGAGTCCCGTCCACAACATTTCGTCTGGACATCGCAAATGTCTCAAGACGACTGCCATGCTGTCCGAACGATTGACCAAAAGATACGGGCGGAGAAAGAAAGACCACGAAGAGGGCGCGCAAGACGGACCACAGCCCAACCGCTAGGACGAAGAGATGACCGACCCACTACAGAAGACCCACGAAATCAACATCTCTGGCTGCATCGCTGTGTGATGGTCCCGCGAGTGACGAAGTGCGGTATGAGATCAACGCCAATACGCACTACGTAGGCTCCAGACGACGAGGAGATGTGGATGCACATGAAACGTTGTTCTCGAGATAGACGTGTCATTGAGCCCTTGGTGGAGGTTTGGGGTATCGTCGGTTATCGAGACATGACCGGATGAAAGGAAGATGTTCAAGTGAAGTGGAAAGTTCAGACACGGCTCACAGTTGGAAACACCAGGGTGGTCACGGTCAGTGACACGTGACTGTACGCTCTCTGTCACACTCACCGAAAGATCAGTAGTACGCATCATGCATGATTTCCAGCATTCAACCAAAGAGTTACATCACATTCTCAACATCATGATTTGACACTGACACTGACTGTTGGGTGCATGCGTTCAGACATTAGTCTTCTTACACCCGCCATAATGCAGGTACAGCCTCACGACAGCCGCCGTAGTACTTATGACGCGACATATGAGAGCTGGAGTATCTGTCGTATCGATACACACCCTAGTGTCATGGATGATTTCTCATGTTGGGTATGTAGTGAGCCCGAGCTTTCCATTCCCTTGTCTCATACCACCTATCTCCGCAGGCCACAGATCTGTTCTCGGTGTTTGACGAATATGACGATGTCGTTGGATGGCAAGTCGATACTCCTTCCAGACTGGCCAGTCTTCCACCCGAGCTCCTCGTGGAGATCTTTCTGGACGTGATGCGTGCCGAGGAAGAAGAGCGGACTCATTTCAAGATGAATTATTCTCAAGCAGTATGGCACGCTCTCAAGCACTTTATGTGTGTGTGCTGCTACTGGAGAACCGTCGCTCTTCATGCACCCATCCTGTGGCGAGACATTCAGTTTGGAGATATGTCACGCGGAGTCACGGAGAAGATGCTTCAACGATCTGGACGTACCCCTCTCCATCTCACCGTCTTGTATAAGGATGCCGACAGCAAGCAACAGACGGACACGTTTCATTCCGAGCGTGTCGAGTCCGAGCTTTATCGCACTTCTCACTTGCATGCACGGATCCTTCACTTGTGGAACAAGCAACCTCCGAAGGGTTCTTTCGATGCACCGCTCCTGCAGGAATTACGCATTGAAGCTCTAGTGTATACCACAACGTTCACCAATATTCCTCTCATCTCACCCCATTTCCCGCTCCCACTGCTGCGATCCATTCAAACGAGTGGGATTCAATTCCGTGACATCTCACCGTTTTTCCGACCCACTCTCCGCCAGTTACGTGTCTTGCTCTCCCCTGCTCGCACTTCCCCTTCCGTTGCAGAATTCCTTCACGCCCTGTCTGGAACACCGCATTTGGAGGAGCTGCTTATCAACAACGTCTTCGCATCCTACGGACCCGATCAATTTTCTCTGGGTCTGCCGCAAGTCAATTTGCCTTGTCTTAAGAGCTTCCAAATGGAGGACGACACCGTTGCAAGCATGGTGATCCTGCAACATATTACCTTCCCCGCCTCAGTCCTTCTCTCTCGCCAATTCACCGCCACCGGTACATACTCAACGATCCCTGGCAGTGCGGGTAATCTACTTGAAGCCGTCCTATCCAAGTTTGTGGGCCACGGTATCATAGGGGATCTTCCTGTCATCAGCACTGTAACCCTCATCAACCATGGACCAGCGTACTGGAATCATCATGCCGCTGATATCGAACTATGGTACGATGGAGAAGGCGAAGGGCCTGGAGACGCTTCCGTACCTTTCTTCCGTCATCACTTCGAATCCATGCTCCTTCCCATCCACCAGCTCTTCTGGAAAGCTGCACCACGCCCTTTCCTCGCCGGGATACGCACGTTGACCATCACCTCTGAAAGACACGACCATTGTCGGTCGGATAGCTTCCTCGGACCCGCACTCTCTGGTTTGGAGAGTCTGCACCTTGGAAACACGCTAGGGCTGATGATGCAGCTGGCTGGCGCATATGCGCCCGGGGCCGCTGTTTCTTCTGCCATCACGCCAGATTTGCTACCATTCCCCAACCTACGAGAGCTCACACTGTCTCATGCCGGTTTTCGAAATCTGCCTAAAGATCATCCCCACGACCCTTTCTTAACACCTTCTGCCGATTATGAGCTGCTGACTCCGCTGCTGGTCATGGTCAAGGTTCGATGCGAGGCTGGCAGACCATTACGAAGAATAGGTGTCTACGAGGCTGTTCGGTTTACGGAGGACGACGTCCAGTTGTTGCAAGAGTATGTGGATGAGGTGGACTGGGATGGGAAAGTGCTGTGCAACGCGACCGGTTCCAGCGCGTTTCACTAGAACTTTTCATTGTCGGAAGTCTTTCGGGTTGTGTCATTCACCTTCTGCGAGACCTGAGGCCTGAGGTGGTCGGTTACGCTGTCGGCTCGGACGATAGCGGGAATGGGAGGATGTAACTTATTCTGGTCATGTCATGCGATAGAGTCGGAGAACAAGAACAGCTGAGCCATAGAAACTACATTACGCCCTCTTCCGAGGGTCCTACCAAGATCTCAAACTGCTCATGATCGAAAACGCCTTGAAACCCTCTAGTTCGGTGTGTGGTGAGCATCGTAGCCAACTTCGCCGTCATCGTGCACTGTGCGCTGATCTGGCTCCCTGGTTCGTATGCCAGTGGCTGAAGTCTGCCGGCCAACGCCAGAGGACTTTTCTTTTCGGTGAGTCACATTCTGCTATGAGAGGGCCACACGGCTGCGCTGACAATTTTTTTGAACTGTCAGTAAAACCCTTCTCGTGCAGGTTGTCTGTATCTTGACACTCTTCGACCGACGAGGTTGGCCTATATAGTCCTCGGCATCTTGTTCTAGGTGTCAAGTTTCATAGGCTTAAACTTTACCGAGGACTCTTCGCACCGCGTTCAGCATGCCGACGCTTGGAGACTCTTGAGGCATGCAACTAGCTTCCTCTAAGGCTCTGATAGAAATGATGGTTGTGTGTGTTCCGCAGGCGTGTGTCCATGCGTTGCATGCCTGCGGCCCAGCAGGCCATCATCGTCGAGTCATGACGTGCTCCAGCGTGGGATGTTCAGCGTTTCCCTACGTCCTGGTCGTATTTTGCTTGTGTGCCCCATAGCTATAACATAGTTCAAGCTTTATGTCTGGTTCACCACTCACCTTGCCTCGCTTTCTTATTCGAGCTGAATAGCTAATCATTGAGTGAGTACTAGTGACCCGATTTCATGATCATGATTTCAAGTTGTGGTGCTCATGAATATTCATCACACTCGCTGCTACTAGACGTCATCCCACGACATACTACAATATGTCGGAGCTGGTCCTATACGACATCCCCGGAAAAACTCTTGAAACGAAAGCTTGGTCTCCTAGTGTATGGAAAACACGGTACGGCCATTTACATATTTTTTGCGTCCACTCACTGTCAAATTCAGATTTGCCCTCAATCTCAAGGGATTGAGATATAGGACGGAGTGGGTCGAATGGGCCGACATCGAGACAGTTTGCAAGGAGATAGGTGCACCGCCTACGTCCACCAAGAAGGACGGATCGCCGCGTTACACCCTTCCGGTCATCTACGATCCCTCCACAAAGACCATCATCTCCAACTCCCCCAAGATCGCGGACTACCTTGACGCGACCTACCCCGACACGCAGCCTCTGTTCCCTCCGGGTACTCGTGGGCTGCAGGCCGCGTTCCGAGCTGCGTTCACCAGCGGGATCACATCCCAACTTAACGACCCACTTTGGTCGTTGACCGTACTCCCAGAGTGCCTAAACCTGAGTGACCGGAACTCTAAGGTTTTCCGGGTCGCAAAAGAGGCAGAGGCGGGGAAGAAGCTCGAACAGGTCGCGCCGGAGGGAGAGGTCCGCGAGGCGGTCTTGCAGCAATTAGAGAAAAACCTGCTTAGGGCCGGGAGCTGGTACAAGGCCAACGGGGACACACCTTTCATCATGGGTGATATTCCTATTCAATCGGACTTGGGGATCGCTTCCTGTTTGCTGTGGGTAAGACAGACCGTGGGTCGGGACACGAAGGAGTGGGCCAGGATTGTGGCATTTGACGACGGCAGATGGGGCCGATTCATGCAGGCAGTGGAGAAGTACACGCAAGTTGTTTGATATAATGAACTGTCAAGAACTAAATGTGAGTTCTCGCACTACTTTTGAAGAACTGCGTGTGATCCTGACTCCTGCATTAGCTGTAAAATTTCATGTATTGAATAGAACTCGGGCTTATGATTGCGAAATATCTCATGACGGTTGCACTCGTATTTCGCGCTAGACCATTCTTGAGCTTACCTCCTCCATGGGGCCTTGAAGATCGTTACAAGGACACACTAGCAAAAAACATGACATCAGTCTCTCTCGCTGAGCATACTCATTTTGACGAAAATCTTCTTGAATAGTGCCAAAGAATGGTTGCGTTGGCAGTAGCAACTGGTTGAAGCGAGTCTAAATCATGATGTAACCATAGCCAATTTTCGACAAAAGGCTTGAGCGGAGCAGACCGACAATATGTTGCACATCATCATAGACACTATGTTTATATGAATCAATGCCGGTACCTCATCCGTCCCTCTCCTACTGACCAAGTCTACGGGATACGATAGTACTCACGAAGAGCACGGAATGGAAAAAATGGTACGACAGACAAGAGTAGTCTGAATCGAGTATCGCCGAGGGCGACCCGCGAAGTGCACTGAAGGGCAAAACAAACCCACCACCGGACACACCCCGTTGTCTCATTTGCGAAGAACACGACCGTCCACAAGAAGGGACTTGGACAAAGGGACACTACAGCGGCAGACCATCTATCTTCCCGGAATTCCAACCGCACGTAGACGCGGAGAGAGAGGCGTACGGTGATAGATGCCCAGCTTCCGCGACATAACCCAATCCGTCTGACTACCCTCCATGGTAAGCCATGTCGTAGGTTGGATGCAGCCACAGAATAGTGTTCCCGCGCAGACGAAGAATGTATGGTGTGCCGCTCGGTATTTACGACTTCTGCTCGGCCAGAGCAAATCGAAGGAAGCAGGCGTACTCAGACATTAACCCGCTCACGCGTCTACCGTGACTGAGTCACTGTTCGACCGACAACTCACAGCAAGAACTTGAAGAGGAGCCATCCAATTTGGTTCTAAGTTATCAGTGTAAGGAATGGGGGACTCGGATTCTCATGATCACGTCACTCATTTGAGTCATTGACACGGTCACGTGAGAGTAAACTTTGATGTGCGCTGATATGTTTGGCTTTCTTCCACGACGTGCCGTGAGACGCAGGACTGTACTAGGTACGACGCAGACCTCATAAGAACGCGAGGGATCGTGCATTTACTCGACTTGCCTTAGCCTTTCAGTGAGCGGACCCTGAAATTGAAGCTCAGGACTCCGCTTTTGGAAAATCGACAATTTTGCCGACAGGTTGACTATTGGCCATCGTGCGTCTGACCATCTCTGACCTCTACCTTGACCTCGTCGTCAAATACATTACATTCTTCCATGAACGAACTAGATATCCTCACGATACCTTTTATTCCTGTTACTTCGTCATACACTGCTCGCCACACTTGATACCCCTAACACGAGTCGACACAGACTGCCTGATCATGGCCAGTGCCACCACTCCTACACAACCCCAAATCATCCCTGCAAGCGCGTCCTCCTCGCAGTTTTTTCGGTCTCCAATCACGACTCTATGCAAGTCATTGGACGAAGGATCATCCGAAGAGGTCTCTTTGCACGATCTGGCCCAAGCGTACAGTACTTTCTCCGGACGTATCAAGATGCTGTCGGACCGTATAGACGACGACAATTGTGCACCAGCACTGGACTCCATTCTTCACCACGCCCCTCAGATCGCTGAATGTCTTCGCAGGGACATCTGTCGTGCATTGAAGGATCCATTCCCGAGCTCTCACCAAGCCAGGCCCGGAGCTATCCCGGATTCTCTGGAATCTACCACCCCACACTTCTCAGAGGAAGAACTGAAGTATGCTCAAGATATGTCTTATGTCAGTCAGCATGCCCTGCTATTGTCCTCCACCATTTTCCGATTTCCAGCATTGTGTGATCGCTTCGAGGGTGCGTGGCAGCCATTCATCTATTGTTTTGTTGCTGATACTTCTTTTGCAGAAATTCATCTAATAGGCATCGTTACCGACGTCCTTGCTATTGTGCATCGGGGCTCGCTGCCAGAGCTTTTGCCTACCCCAAACGCGGACAGGACGTTCTCGTTAGCACTGTGGAGTCTTTCTACTCAAGCCTTGCCATACGGTGTTATTCACAAGACGAGGAGTCCATTAATGATGCGTCTCAAGGAGGTCATCTTTGTAGACGTCGCGGTCAATTATTCAGAGCAGAATGTGATCGATGCTCTCCAGGTGAGTCCGTCAAATAAGATTCAAGCGGCATACTCATCCGGGTTTTATTCAAAAGGCAATGCGAAAGCTTCTCGTCAGCTATCCCAATATATTCGTTCGGGGTTTAATCAGATGCACGCCCCATCTACTCTCACATGCTCTCTCCCGACACCAAACTGTCCGTCTTGCGGCGGCACATGCACTCGGAGGTTTCGTCATAGCATTGACCTTCCACGGGACCGACACATATGATCATATGTGGGACTATGTAGGCACCCTTCGTGGTCTTGTCGAGCCTCAGATGACTCGGAAGCGACCTCCAGGTTCCGATGATCGTCGCTTACATGATCTCGAGGCCGCCATCGTTGCAGGCGATGATCCCCTCGAGTACAGCTGGCTTCTGTCAATCTTGGGCTCCCTCATGATTCTCACGAACGGCGCTGTCGTTCATCTTGGGAGCTTTTTGAGGACCGTTGTACGCGTTGCCGGCAAAGCAGCTTCCAGTCCCAAACACGTCGTTCGTGCCGCGAACACCTGGTTCTGGAGGTGCATCGTGTGGTCATTGGTGGGTTTCAGGCAGTACGCAGAAAAGTATGACAATGACCCAAAGAAACGTATCCCCGATTGGAAGTCTCGATGGATGAAGGGGATTGGTGTCGCCCAACAAGAAGTCAAAGACGGCGCAGGTGCCGCACTGGTCTACTGCATATTGACATTCCCTCCCCTGAAGAATGACGACGACGCTTCAGCCATGGATGTGGACAACAACTCATGTGCGGCTCCTTGGATGGTCGTTCTGAAGGGCATGGTCGACAACTCTCTTCTCTCCACACATCGCGAAGGCGTCGCCCTTCTGTTACACCTTCTTGGTGCCATAGGATCTTCGGCTGCCGACAAACATACTAGGGGCGATGGCACATTGGACCCCTACAAGGTCCTTCACAAGGAGTTTTTTGACGGCACACTGCTTACCGTGGACGGCTTGTCTCGCGTCGGCCCCAGAGCATTCGACACATCATGTATAAGGTATCTGACAGTGGATGAGATAGAAGCGCAATGGGATGAGTTGATGAATCTTTGGGAAATTGGGCTTGAGCGTACTCTGAAAGGCGGAAAACCGTCCTCTTTATCGGTATGTAGTAGTATCTGGATATATCGTTCTCGTTCTCATCTGCGTTTCTTAGGACGATTTAATCTCTGTCTGGCATGCCCTGCTGCTATCGAATTCCGAGCTCACGCAGCAACTTGGCCATCTTTCCCTACCGCAACCCAGCACTCTGCGTGGTGTCTCTATCATCGTTGGGCTTTTCGCTCGTAACCATTCCGATCACGAATCCTACATCCGATTGTCCGTGGCCAAACAACTTTGGACTGTGATGAAAAACGCATTTGCCAGTGAATGGCTGACTGATGCTGCCAGCGGCATCCTGGGTTCCATATTCAAAGCCAACTACTGTGCGTCAGAGGACGACAACGTTAGGACGGCTTGGTGCAATATATGCAACGAACTCATTTCTGTGGCCGGACCGGAGCAGCTCTCCCATATCCTCTCCGCGGAATCCAACGTTCTTGTCCATCTGGAAATCAAATCGACTTGGGCCGCTCTCGCGAAGATCTGGAGCGTCGATCCTCAGAAACATGGGTGGGAGTTGACTATTTCCTTCCTCGGTATCGCAACTCGGTAAGCTGTTTTGTTGTGGGTTGTCGTATTTGTGCTGACGATTCGCGTACCAGTCACTGGAAGCTTACGAAAAACGAGACTGAACTCTGTGTATCTTTACTTCCCGGCGTCATCGTTTCTGCGGCTGCAGTTTCTGTCTCCGCCAACGCTGCCTTGGAGGCCATCGTAGAGCGCGTGCTCGTTCCATCCACGTAAGCATCAATCAACCTATTCGTATGTCATTTTCAAGTGGCTCAATGCAAATGACCAGCCCATTTCCTGCATTCTTGGCTCCGATGTTGTCACATATCACACTGAACACCTCTGACGACTTCCCGTTATCATTATTGATTTACTTCAACAAGCTTATTTTCTCCTTATACCCTCAACAAGAAGCGTTATACCCTATGATGGACGTCTTCCGGGCCCTCACAGCTGTTATCCACAATTGTTCTATTACACATGTTCTCCCATTCCTATCGGTCATGTCGGAAGGTCTTTCTCTCTGGATAAAGGATGAATCGTCGGCTATACTTGACGACGAATATAACGATAATGTACGTCGTTCCTAAGGACTAATTCATTATGCATCGCTAATATTCCTTGTGCAGGTTGTTCCTTTCTACTGCGAATGTCTTACACAGCTTCGAACTATCAACCACGATGCGGGTACTCTCCGCGACCTTGAATCCTTCTTATGCTCTGCTTTCAACCATGTGCCCTCTCCCGCGCTTGCTCCCATGGCCTGCTTAGAATTCTGGAAAGCTATCAGGTCGGATTACTCCTTGGACAACGACGATTGCCCGGAACGTCTACAAATGTATTTGCAAACAACGCAGGATGTTTGTGGAGACACCGTTCCATTGTTTGATGTGGAGCCGGATTCACAAGACGTGGAAGAGTCATATGTGAGTCTTTTCATCCTTTATCTTGAGAATATTGGCCACTGACATGAAGACCCACAGAATACCGTCCCCGACTCTCAGCCAGGTTCACCATCTGTCGGAGACTTGTCTGACTTCCCAGACGATTTTGACCACGAAGACGTACCTCAAAGGGGTGGCGACACATCCTCTCAGGCTTTCTGGCGTAATAGCAGCCACTCGGCTAACGCGGGGGCTAAGAGTGGTCAAAGACATTTACGCCACTCCTCAGTATCTTCTGAAAGAATTTTCGATAAGAGCAGCTCCCCCGTTCGTCGCGAGGTCGCTCTCCCTCCTTCTGCTCCCTCCATGCCCCCTATCCCCGACTTGGAAGCGCCCAGTTCTCCTGTTGTTGGTACGTGTCAAAATCCTTACGACGAATTCTGAGCTCATTTTTTACATCATGCAGCACGACTGCCGTTCACTAAACGTACACGGGAGGAGGAGGAAGACGACCCAGTGCTACCATCCGGCGTTTCCCGGTCGTCATCATCGGAGCTTTCTCCGTTTGCATATCGCTCAGCTAAACGCGCCAGGAAGTCGCCTTCAGGTGGAGACGAAAGTGGGAGCGTTTCTGCTCGTGAATGTAGTCCAGAATTCCCTCCTCCAGGCGATCCGAATATCGTGGGGCCCAAGAAAGAGCCTTCTTTGAGTCCTGAGATATCGCTTCCTCACGAGCTGTCCCGCGCCGGTCGGAATGGGACGCAGTCGGACGACGATTATGAGTCTTGGGATAGGGCGTTGACTTCGCCTGAACTGAGGCGCGTGCAGAAGGAGCTTAGTATTCGTCAAAGCGATACGGAGGATGAAGAGGAGGTGGATGAGAGTACACACATGCAACACCTTGGTACGCTGCCGGTGTCTTTCTACACTTCCTTCATCACTGACTCTCGACGGTAGATCCTAGCGCATCATCCTCCCGAGGCAGTCGGCCCACCAACGATCGCTCGCAGTCCGCACCGGTGCCTCATACATCCCCGCGTCCGTCCAAACAGCGCGCCCAAACGACACCAGCGCTGCCGCGATCGTCTACCCATCTCCAGAATGTACTTGACGAGCTGTACAAGACCGTACGAGGATCCGACGAGGAGCTACCAACAGCTGAGATTTTAGGTGCACAACGATTGCTCCATGAGATGAATATGTATTTGAACGACAAATTGATGAAGAAGTACGAATCGGAGGGCGAGTAAGACAGATCATCTTTGTTGTTGTGTCGTAATGTATATGTCGAGGTCGATGTAGAGTAAATGACGATGTTGAAAGAGTTTTACGAAAGGACAGTACATACAGCGCGCGTCCGAAAACGGGCCCGGGCTAAACATAGCATTCGCGCCTTCGACTACGACCACCACCAACGTTGACAACGATGATCCCCAAACGCTGCCATCATAAATGCTATGCTTCTCTCCGGTCTCATTGTTGTATCACGCGGTAATCTTTGCGATATTCGAGGTCAATGATCTTCGGGCGATGCGAAAACCCCACTCACGTGGAGTTGCTCCCGCTATTATAAAAGGCGCAGCTTCGCACCTCGAAATGGTTTCCTTGTCACTCTGCGAGGACCCACCCGGTATCCATTCTCTTCCTCTTCTTTTCTTCTTTCTACCCTCCTTTGGGTCCTTTTTCTTCTGCGCAGTGCGCATGCTAGCTGTTCACTTACATTCCTTTCGCCATGTTCAGCTGGTCTTTCCTCCTTGTTTTGTTTGTGTGCTTTTCAATTGCTTTCGCTCTTCCAGTCCCCGTCTCACGAAGTTTGCAACGAAAGAGTTACGAACTACCTATTCATAGGGCTGGTGATGTGAGGCAGGATATTCAGCGGAGGGGTGATATCACTGGAAGCGCTGGGCTCGGGGACGTATCGGACTTGTGAGTTTGTATTCACCTAAAGTGCACCTGTATCGCTCATTGCATTTTAATTCACAGGCTGTACTATGTTTCAGTGCAGCTCGGTAACTCTACGACCTCGTTAGTTCTTGGTATGTGTCCGATTATTCTGTTCGGATGTTACTGTGCTGATACGTGAGTGTATAGACACGGGATCTAGCGATCTGTGGGTGATGTCAGACAAATGCACCACAGATACGTGCAAATCATCCACATCAACGCCATACAACTCCGAGTCTGCACGCTTGACAGGTGCAGATGTAGATATGACCTATGGTGACTCCAAGACTGGTACCCATGCATCTGGTCCCGTCGTCCTGGACAGTGTATCAGTTGCAGGTCTTCAGATGGATGATCAGCCTTTCGCTGCCGTTAACGATACTGATAACTCTGCTGTACAAAACGGCGGTGCCGGACTTTTTGGTCTTGGATTCCCTAGTCAGAGGTACGTGCGCACCATTATTCGTCATATCCTGTTTCCCAATCTTGTTTCATCAGTGTGGTGCAAGGAGCTGTTGTCAACAAGAAGGTAAGCACTCTCCCTGTTCTCCTTGTGCGTTTAGATATTGACATATCGCGCAGTACGACACACCCATGACGACGGATGCATTTGTCGCCGACACCGCTACCGATGGCCCTTTGCTATCACGTATGGCAATGTCTGGGCAACTTGAACAGCCAATGTTTGCGGTATGCTGCAGTTCGCCTTCTATTGAGCTGTCGTTTCTAACGTCTTTCATAGATTGCTATGCAGAGGGATACTATCGATGTCGGAGGCAATGAAGGAGCTCTCACAATCGGTCGTCTTCCCGAAGGCGTCGACAATTCTAGCATCACATGGGTCCCTGTCCGCTTGTATGATTCAGAGGACGGTGGTCAGAATGCACCCGCATTCGCTCCAGATGAGGTCTATCCATTGTAAGTGCTACAGTGATTCGAAACCGGGTGTGAATGCAATGATCCTGACCTTCTCAGGCGCTGGGAGGTTCCCTTAGATGCAGTGTATCTAGACGGACAGAAACTCCCAGACACCAATCTGACTGGGGAAGGTATTAAGTCGAAGAGTTTATCTGCGCTTATTGATTCTGTACGTTGTCGGAACATTCTTATTGTACTTCTGTCTTACACAGCACAGGGCAACTCTCTTATCAGAGGGCCAGACGACGTAGTCAACGACGTTTTCAAGACCATCTCATCTCAATTCGCAGCAGACCCTACGTCTCAACCTATCTACCCTTGTGTGACCCCTCACACGTTGGCATATCAGATCGGTGGGAAGATATTCCCGGTAGACCCCCGCGACTTCGCTACCCCAGAGAACCAGGCAGACGCAACCAACTGCTCTGCTCAGAACCTTGTTTCCACAGATGCTCCCAGCCAAGCTTCGCTGTACAGCTGGAGCCTCGGAGCTCCGTTCTTCAGGTCGAACATTGTGGTTTTCTACTTCGGTAACCTCACCCACCCGTCTGTTGATCCTCCACGTATCGGATTCTTGAGCACCGTTCCAGCCAATGCTGATGTTCTTCTGACGCAAGCTGTCCAGAAAGCGCAGGAAAACCAAGGTCACTTCTCGAGTAAGTCATATTATACTCCCCCAGAGGGTACCGTAGCTCAAGTCGCTCCATAGCTAAGATCGATGTCGCTCCTTCTGCAACGACCACGGTCCACGTCGCCGCCACAAGCATGTCCATTCCACCACCAGCACCCACCGAAGTGGATGCACGATTGGTAAATGGATTGATTCCGGACACGAAAGCAACGAACACAGCGTCCGCGGTACGCTTCACCCCACTCGCTGGCCTCTCAATTTTTGTTCTGGCATCTACGCTATCTGTTGTCTTTTATCTAGTTTTTTGAATCATATCGGATGCTTCATTCAGACGAGGGATGTGTATCAAGGCAGGAGTAAATTTACGTCTCTCGTTGAATCAGCTGCGGAGCTGCAACAGGTACTACTCACGAGGTTGTTGTACGAATACTGTGAGCATTTGTTAGGACTTGGAACGAAGAGTAAAAAGAACGTATCATCTGGACGATAAGGGGATTGAACCCTTGGCCTCATGCATTTTCACATTTAACGTGCAAAGCAGGCGCGCTACCACTGTGCTAAACGCCCATATAATCCACATCTACGGTGCTCTATATGATCTCAGAACTACTCAAAATGTATGTGTATTTCTCCATCGAGGCACCATCACCGGCCATCACAATTCGTGACAAACAACGACGCGGTCAAAACTCAGGAGAACTCAGAAAACATTCAGAACCTCGGTATGTTGATAACTATTCGAGCCAATGGTCGCAATATCTGTCAGAGTGCTCAAAGTGCGTGATATATTTCGTGATTGCACAACATACTTACGTTCTGACAGTTCGAAACGCATTAGATTTTGACGATACCTGTTTATCCGCAGCGTCAGTCTCCGCAGCGCGCAGTCCCATTCATACTTGGCAAGCGATCTGCGCAACTGTGCATTGTGATGGCAGCTCATGCTCGACTGATACGCGCCGTTCAGAAAGCGACATAAATCCTGCAGATTCCTCCATATTGGGAGTTGTGTAACTCTTCAATACTTCAGTGCGCAACATGGCCTCCTATACTTCCGTCAGGACTCACAGTCCTACAGCTCCTGCTCCTTCTTACACAGACTCGGAGAAAGGTCTAGAGTCACCACTTGTCGTCGGTGTCCCAAGCTACGAGTCGATTCACACTGCTACGCTGGCTCCGCAGGCCACTAGGAGGTCCGGCCGCAGGGTCTGGACCCGTGCAGGACACTTCCTCGTCTTCACCGTCTTCTTCTTATTCATTGCTCCCACCTTGTATCGCAGTGTCAAGTTCTTCGTTGTAAGTGCATTGCGATATTAGCTGTCTACTTAAATTTGACCACCTTAGTGTTTCTAGTCCAAGACAAACATTATGGACGGCTTCTCAGGAGGTCGCAGTTCTCACCCCGAGTGCGTAGAAGATGCCCTTTGGGCCAACCATGATGAGGAGCTCGACCATAACCACGGTCCTCACGACTTCCGTCATCTCGTCAAGACCTCTTTCGACCTTCCCTTAGACTCCGATCTCCTGTATCTCCTCGCTCGCGGCTCGTTGTCTCATGGAGCCATCGAGATCACGGACGACGGTAACAGCGGAGACGACAAGGTCGTCGTTGACGTCTCGTTCTTGTATGTCCACGACGTGGCCTTCGAGAGGGTTGAAGTGTGTCGCCTACAGCGTGATAATAACAAGAACGGTGTTGGCATCTTTGTAAGCCGTTCATTCTCTCTTCATTGTCTATGTTGATCCTGACCACTCTTCCAGTCGCCGAACCGTCTTCCTCCGCATCANCACCGTGACGAGTACAGGTCACAATTCTCTGTCGTTGTTCACCTTCCCAGCGGTGCCGGAAACCCTCACTTGTACGAAGCTTTCCAGACCGACATGCCCATCTTTGTCCATCACGTTGGAGACCTCGACCAAAGCGCGACTTTCCGTACCATTGATCTCAAGACGTCNAACGCGCCCATTGTCATCCAGGTGAGTNATAANTCAATGATATCATATCCCCTCTTACTAAATTTTNAATTCTAGTCTTTGACTGTCNAGGATGGATCTCTGAAGACATCTAACAGCGCAATCGAAGGAAAGATCGCTTCCTCCAGCCACCTCGAACTCCACTCGTCCAATGGACCCCTCAAGACTGAAATCACGTTGACGAACAAGGACGGCGCGAACGCGTCGAAGCTGGTCTTGGTCACCTCAAACAGGTACATCACATNAGCATCTATAATTTATACTGCACTTTTGCTAATTGACCTTATTTGCAGCGTCATCCGGTCCAGNATATCGCTGATCAGCCTCACGGAAGACTTCACCGGTGGCTCCTTCGATGTTGTCGCTAAGACATCCAACAGCCCCATCGACATNGTCTATGCCACCACTCCCGTCAACTCCACCCTCAAGTTCGACGCCCACAGCTCGAACTCTCCTGTTCGCGCCACCTTGCACAAGGCCTATGAAGGGTCCTTCTCGTTGGCTACCAGCAACTGGTTCAAGCCCTCCGTTCAATACGATGACGGTGCAGAGGACCCCTCGGGTGAAGACCGCAGGCGTACGTTGGAGACGGTTTNTATCGGCAAGGGGAGCTACAACGGATATGTCTATTGGGGTTCGGATGAGAGGAAGAACGTTGGATCGGTGAAGCTTTCTACTTCTAACGCACTCGCGCAGTTGACTCTTTAAAGTGCGGAACTTTCGATAAGTATGTCTTTGGTTTGTGGAGAATGATCTTGATTGCATGTACTCAANTTTTCTTATGGGAGTTTCGCGAATAAGTGCATATTTNTCGCTGTACATTAGTTTGTGGATCTTCCCAGTTTGACGTTCAATGTTATTCACTGGTAGTGCCCTTGTTCTTGGTATGATGTGCACCTCATAACAGAAGCAAAAAGATAGCGCGCGCCTAGTAACTTTGCGGTCAACCGTCATGTCAACTTTGATTCGACTNCGACACCATACTTTAGCATGCACCCAAGCNGCTTGAGATACCGCACAGCTCGTTTCGCCTTCCCATGATACCATATCAACGCTCTCCCAAAGCCATAAGATGTCTTTCATCTGTACGGAAAGACAACAAGACCGTGACANCACAACGTCTGTTACGAACACCAACTCAATCTTCTGGGGAAACGCTTGCACATACCTTTGTAGCTAGGACATTGCAAACGACACTTGGACCCTGCTCTCGGTTAATCAAGTGGTTTCACCGAACGAATGGCTCTCCTGGTCTTTTGTGCGGTTTCTGGTCTCTGAACCCAAGTTCGGAAGCACCCACTCCATTATTAGCCCTCGTCGCCTTGATTGGGCTGCCACTTACTCTCTGGTTGTATAAGGTATGTTTCTCAAGGTTTGCAACCATGTGAGGTTGTAAGCAGACTGACGGAGGGTGATTGTACAGTGCCTTGTTATGGTCTTGTTGCAGCGGAAGATTATCTACATGGGTGACGAGGTTTCTCCACAGAAGTTCATCTTCCGAAGAGCTGACACTATTCGGACTAGGTTACGTGCCAACTGATGCACGAACGCAGGAGCTGACACCAAGAATAGTGCCCAAAGGCATGGCATGCGAGGAGATCGCGATCCCTGGCGATGGGAGAGTGAAGCTCCACGGAATCAATGTTTCTCGTCTGTCTCAGACGTCTATCGAGGAGAAGCCGCCACAAACTGTACTTGTATACATGCAAGGTGATATTTCTTATCGAAGCCTGGTTCTATAGTCTACTAACCGTTCGATCCAGGGAACGCGGGTAACCCGCTCATGCGACTCCCCATCTTTGAAAGACTCCTTATGGGACCTCCGATCCCCAGTCCCTCCGAGATCAAACCACTCGATCTATTCATCCTCGCAGTGGCACCCCGCTCATACTGGAAGTCTTCTCGTCGCACACCAACACAACCCGGGATCACATCCGATTACCGCCGCATCCTCACCTACGCCTCCCGTCGCTTCCCCACTTCTAACATCGTGCTGTACGGGCATTCGCTCGGTGGCGCAGTGTGCGTGTGTCTCATTGCAGAGCTTCGCGCAGAAGAATTCCCGAACGTACGAGGACTTGTCTTGGAGAACCCATTTGTGTCGATCCCGGGGATGGTCAAGGCGTTGTATACGCAGCGGTGGCTGCCTTATCATCATCTCGGAGCTTTCGCCTTCGATAAGTGGGATGCTCTCGCTGCCACTCAGCAGGCGAGTCCAGACTCGCTCCTTCGGAAACTCTCTCCAACCTTGATGCTTCTGCTCAGCAAGGACGACGAGCTGGTCCCAAACACCATGGGAGAGTCTCTGTTCGACGCGAGTGGCGGTTTGTGCACGTCGGAAGCACATGTACGTCGGAAAGTCGTGCTACGCAACGCGTTGCACGAGAACGCCTGGAAAGAGAGGAAGTGGTTGACGGAGATGCGACGGTACATCCAAGAGGTTGGGAAGTGGTAGCCGTCATAATATACCGTCAAGTTACCGGGTGGCACGTTGAAGACCGGAGGCAGGATGGACGCCGTTCGGCTGGCTTATGCGCACTGTGCAGCGATCAACGTTCATTTTTTATGATTCCTCTTGCCAGGTGCGCACCGCACGGGTCGTGCCATGCAGAAACAGGTCGCAAACATCGCCAGCGACGCTCAGAGTTGCGCCAGATCATCCTACGAGGAAGAGCTATACATGCTATCGTATAGCTTGCCTATTTCGAGACTGTTTCCAAGTGATGCGAGCCCTGATTTCCGAAGCGTACTAACAACGGCGACGCAGGCTCAGGAGCGAGCGCTGTGCGTATGTTGTGCATGCGTTTCTGGCAAGGAGATGTCAAAGATGTGAGCGCCGAGAACTCACCACCAAAGACCGTTTCTGTTCAGTCCTTGTCGGTTCTGCAGAACCGTCACTGAAGTCGAAACTCCCTGAATTTGGCTGGCGTTGAGTATAAAGATTGCATTGTGGCTGGCCAAAAAGCAGCGACGCGGGGCGCGTTCGGGACAGCGCTCTGCGTCGGGCGTCGGTCTGTACCTGCAGGGATCTCGATCCAGATCATCGGGTCCTTCCGTCGCATCCTCTACGAAAATCAGACCCTCCGTCCTCCCTGGTATCGCCGGAAATCACACAATCGAAACAGCGGATATGTTGTGCGTCGCTCCGCTGCAGGTTCAGTGTCTGGGCTATGGAGGACACGCTCACGGAGACCAACAGATAACCCATGAAGATCGACATCAAAGGCGCAAATTCGTCTTCATAAGATAACAAGACCGAGATCGCCATGCCGCCGTAAGTAACATAGGCTTTGATCAGATCCTGCAGGGACAGGCATCCTCGGAGTCGTCTCGACCGGGTACAATCGAGTTTTGGAGGCCGAGTTTTGCCAACTTAAATACTCGCTTAGAGCCGAGGCTGTCCCTCTCAACATTGTACCACCACCTCCATCCCCGGGCAGAACAATAATGGGTTATCGTGCCTCGTCGGTATCATCGATGTCGAGGACCGCGCTTTCTGTCGTTACGTGGACACTCGTTGTACTCTCATTTGCGCCCAGCGCACTCGCGCGCGGCCCTTCGAACCCGTCCGTAAACCCGTTCACGGATCCCAAGGACGACAACTCCAACCCTCTGCGGTACATCGCGTCTGACACGCTCACCGCGATTGCGTTCAGTGCGTTCTTTTTCATGTTCGAGGTCGACGTGTGTCTGAAGGAGTTTGTGGGGAACAGGTCTGGTGATGATCGTCGCGCTCACGCAGAGTGTCCTAACATGGCGCATCGGAGGTCGCTACATGCTCTCCATGGTCATCGCCTGCTACAGTACGCCATTCCCTCCCCCCCTCCTTCCAATGCTTATCCTCTCTCCACCTGTAACAGCATTCGCCGTGGGCCTGGGCATCCGGTTCGGCCTGCACGTCACCCCAGACTCCAAGGGCACTTACATCGCCGAATACCTCTTCGTCGTGCTCTCCCCCTGCGGCTTCATCGCCGCGAACTACGTCCTCCTCGGCCGGATATCCCAGTGGATGGGCGGGCACGACCATCTGTGGATCACGCCGCGCAGGATCACGGTGGTGTTTGTCACGTCGGACGTCGTGACGTTCTTGGTCCAGGTGAGCTTCGACGATGTGGCGGAGAGAGGCAATGTATCTGACTACGCGTAGGCTGCTGGAGGCGCGACGTCATCGGCAGACGACCCTGAGACAGCTCTGACAGGCTCACACGTACGTCTTCCCTTTGGCGGTGTCTGTCTTACTCATTGGAATGCACAGATCTTCCTCGCAGGCCTCGCGCTCCAACTCGTCTCCTTCGTCACCTTCTCCATCCTCTACGTCCGCTTCCTCTTCCGCATGTGGAAGCACGAGCCAGAGCAGTGGACGCGGGATAGCCACCTCCCATGGTACAGAGACTGGCGCAGTCTCGCCGGGGCGATGGTCGTCAGCTGTATCGGTATCCTCGTGCGTACACCTTCCATCTCGTTACCATCCGCTCATGTATGTATGGTTGCAGATCCGTTCCGTATACCGCACGATCGAACTCTCCCAGGGCTTCCTCGGCAAACTCGCCACAACCGAAGCCTTCTTCTACGGCCTCGACACACTCCCGCTCTTCATCGCCATCATCGTCTACATCCCCTTCTGGCCTTCCAGGTACATCCCTGAGGTCGTGCGGAGTAAGGACGCGGAGACGGAAGAGAGGGAGAGCAAGAGTGCGGATACGGCCGTTGAGGAGGCATAGGTGGTGTTGTGTTTATGATCTCTATCGTTTTCGGTTTTCGGTTTGGATGGACGATACAATATTAGCTATGTGCATACCTTTGAACGAAGATATCGTAATATAGATATATCATTCTTGCAATCCCGAGCGACGATACCATACCTTACTCTGTACAGTACTGTACCTCCCGTGTAGACGAGATGGATGCATATATGCGTATCCACGCCACCAGAATCAGGGTCGGGATAATCAATGTCCAGTTGAATGCAACGAAGTAAATACAAGAAATAATCTATGTGACAGTGTATGTATAGGGATGCAAGTCTATAGATGCCCGATATACGAAACAAACAACACAGATGCCCGCGAAGAGGAGTGAGTGTGGGGTACAGGGGGGATAGAGAGAGGGAATACAGCAAATGGGACTACGGTATCGTACAATAAATAGCATGGGGGTGAGTGGAATACGATAATACGGGGTGGATGGTACAAACAAACAAAACTGAAGAGTGTCTTAGTCGTGAGGTGTCGTGTCGTTATGAACGAGATCGAGAAGAAGAGTACAGTGATAGATAAATGAGAGGAGATGCGATACGGTTAGAGTCTGTTGACGGTGAGGACGGCGACGCGGCCATCTTGAGGTATGCCGTGGTTGACACCTACGCGAATGAAGAAGAGCATGATGAGTATGAGAAAGCTCATATATGGAGACAGAAACGTACCTCGTTTGCCTTTCTGCAGAAGGCCATCTTGCCACTGGACTTCGGCCTTCCACCACATGCCCTTCCACCTGCTGCCAGCCGTGGCACGTTCGACGATATAATCACGACCGAGGTTGTACCCGTCTTTCGTGATCTTATGGTTCCTCGAAGAGTCCTGCTCTTTAGACGCACTACACCAAGAGGGCTCGTCAGAACAAGGCCTCGGAAAAACCACAGATCGAGGTGACGAACCCCAGGAACCAAGCGCCGCTGTTGGCCAGTGTCCCGTTCTGTTTCCAAGCACGGAAATGATGTCCACCGCGGACGCTCTCCCAGCACGTCCCAATGATAGGCATGTAATGCTGGCGGGCGAGGAAGTGCTCCCCCTTACGACCCAGACCGTCCCCCAGATGAGCCTCGTGTATATGGCCATAGTGCATGCCAAAGCATTCTTCCGAGAAGCCTATGGACCTGGCCACGGACCGACATACCATGAGCTCGCAAATGACGGAAGCAAGATGGCGACTCACTTGGTATAGATATGCAAGCCATCTTCTGTGAGTACGAAGGGATCGGAGAGGGATGAGATGATGATGTTGAGCGGTTCGCCAAGACGCCTTGTAGTGAACTGTACAGGAATTCGAAGGGTGATCAGGTCTGAGAGGTGATTGGGCGCAGAAAAGTGGAGCGCACGTCAAGAAAGCGACCGCCGTTCAGGCGAGGGTCGACCCAGCCCACGGTATCCGCGAGAGGAGGTCGTTCGCCATGCTCATAAGGTTCTCTGGCAGGCTCTCCGGGAGAGTTCAGGACGGTTTGGTCGACGGGTGAGGATATCGACTGAGATATGAAGAGGGAGAGAATAAGTAGGAGCAAGATGTGTGCTGGATTGGAAGCCATGGGTCGATGGAGGTGCTACTTGTACGGATGGGACAGCTGAACGAATGTGACTGCCTTCGCCTTGTGTATCTTCAAGGCCGAAAAAATAAGAAACGTGCTGGAGGGTTATCAGAGAAACAGCCCGCAGCGGAAGGCAGCGTAAACTGGAAGGTGGATCTAATCTTATCTTATCACATTCGCTGGTAATGCCGCCACCGCCCTTTGTTCACTTTGGCAATGACCTCGATGAGAATGTCCTTTGTGACACTCGGCAGCTTTCCACCCATACTTGCCATGCATATATTCTACAGAGACTCTTCACCTCCACCGGACGCGTCGCTGAATACCCGTCATGCCAGGTATTTCCCCCTCCTCTTCGCAAATATTAATGACACCGTGACTCACCTTCGCACAGTTATCTCTCGTATTGCTGCTCCTAATGTCGTCAGACGGATCATCCGTCGACTTACGCCCCCGTACTTGCGTCCGAGACGTATTGCACCTTCCCCCGACGTTGCGGCCGAGGTATACGACCCCCCGCCTCCTCGCCACATCGACTCCGTCAGATACGACGCGTCAGACGCGTCCACCTTCGTCATCGAGAACATTCTTGGTCATCTCTGGGACGACGTACAGACGCTCCGCGCATGCTCTCTTACCTGCCACTGGTGGCGGAACGTCGCCCAGCCCCTCCTCTACCGGAGCATCCAGATCAAGAACAGGGGGCGGCTGCATCACTTCGAGAATATCGCGATGCTGGTGCCGAAGACGAGGCCTTGGATCACCGAAGTGCGCCTCTTGGGTGACGTCGACCCGGCGTACGGGAAGCACAACTTCACCTGGGTGAAGCACATCGACTACGAGCTGTCGGACAATCTCCCACATGTCGTGTCTATGCGGCTGAGCGACTTCGAGGACACGCCTGGCTCGCTGGACGAGTCCTTCATCCTCGGCCTCGCCTGCTTCTCCGAGATCAACGAGTGCAGGTTTTCCGAAGAGACGTTGTGGTCTATCATCTGTGCCTTCCCCCAACTGCGCCACCTCACCATCCGGGACTTCCGCTGCATGGAATGGCGCGGGAACTACCACTACCCACCTCACTCGAGACATCCTCAGGTCGAACAGACCAAGGGCCCCATCACGGGCCTCCCGTTCCCGTACCCTCCGAAGCTGGAGAGTTTGAAGGTCGTGCACATGTTTTCAGATGGCTTACGTTCACACTACGAGCTGCAGAGCACGTTCTACCGCTTTGTGAGGAACGAGACGGTTAAGACTCTGCGTTCATTCACCTGGGAGTCGGACCACGAGGTCGACTATGCAGAGAGGGCCTGGTCCATCAATACGTTCCTGTACGAGCTGCAGGACCTCAAGTGCATCGACATGCGTGCGTCTCTTTTCCTTTCTCCCTCTCTGAGTGTTCGCGCTGACCATGAGATCTGTTGTTTTGTGTAGAGGTCCCACTTGGCATCCCTCTCCTCCGCGAGCCGCACGAACCCGACGTGCTCAACCTCTGGTCCGTTGAAACCTGCCACTGGTACGCCCCCTCCCTCTCCCACCTACGCGGCCGCCCCGCCGGCGACGACGGCACCTACTTTCCGCACGTCACCACCCTCACCCTGCACATCCCCGACACCCCGCTAGACTGGACGTGCTATCGCAACTTGAGGCACGTCTTGACCGGAACTGGGACGGGGGCTGGGGCTGGGAGGGTGTGGTATCCGAAGTTGAGGTGGTTGAATGTACGTGTGGGGTTCACGTGGGCGAGTGGGGTGCGTAGGGCAGATAAGTTGATGGAGATTTTTGGGGCGTATGAGGAGGCGGGGTTGAGGGTGAGTATGTTCTTCAAGGAGGAGTAGGGCTCGGTGCAAGTCTCGTTGGATTGTGTTTTCTGTCTGTCTGTTTATCTGCCGCTCTCTGTCTTTCTATTCTCTGTCTCTGTCTCTGTCTCTGTCTGGATTCCCCTCACTCTCTTCCTCTTCCATCTTTCCCTCTCTCTTTCCCTTTCCTCTTTCCCTCTCGGTCTCTTCACCTCTATCTCTTCCTATTTCCTTCTCTCCTGTATACGCTGACCACGGGCAGGTCCCTGGTCCATGACTGGACGACTGTAGCAGTGATCTCAATTCTCAGTAAGTAGAACCTCTTGTAATGGACTCATAACTGTGGACTTAGACTATATCACAACACTGTATTAGGAAACACCTCGAGGCCCTCGAACACTCCCTCCACAACCTCCCCATTCTCCAGGAGCACAGACGGAGGGCGGACGCCGAGGACTGGTACGAGGCGAGGCCGTACACGAAAATACCCGAGGAGAGGCGGGTCAATAGCTTGACCGCGGGCGCGTTGAGGGGTCCCGGGCGGCTGGCGCTGCCCCCGCTTGTGAGGTCGAGGAGGGACGAGACCGAGAGCTTGTTTTTCTTGCATGTCGGGAGGGGTTTGTGTGGCCATGAGGGGATCATTCATGGGGGATTGTTGGCTACGTTACTGGACGAATCGTTGGGTCGCATCGTACGTCGTGTTTTCTCCGTTTCCTATCCTACCCTGACGCTCCTGGAACAGGCACTCCTGAACTTGCCTGACAAGATCGGGGTCACTGCCAATTTGAACCTGAACTACCGCGCCCCGACGCGTGCTGACCAAGTCCGTCTCTCCCTCCCTTCTCCTAACACTCCCTACTGAACAAAACGCACAGTTCATAGTCATAAAGACGCGGTTACTAGAGCAAAAAGGCCGGAAAGTCGTCGTTGCAGGCTCAATCGAAGACCTCCAAGGGACAGTCCTAGTCGAAGCCTCGTACGTCACCTCTTTACAACCATTCTCCCATTCCGATCTTCTTCTCCAACACTCGCTGACCTCACCCCACAGCGCGATCTTCATCCAACCGAAATACGCCAAACTCCTCAACACGAAGCAGATCCGCGAGTACATGGGCGCTCCCCCGAACTCGAAGGAGCCCATCGTTGAGGGGGCCGTCGCCCCCGTGCCCATGCCGCCGGACGTCCTTGTGGGCAAGGATCCGAAGGTTGTTGTTTGATTTAGAGGGGTGTGTTTGGGATTGGGACATCGACGGTTGTATATTGCTTCATCATATTTCATGACATGACGTGACAGATATCCAAACTACTGTGTTGGACTGTGCTCTTCGTCGGCCGAGGTTTTGGTTGTCACGATATGTAAGCTTACATCGCATCCGAGGTCGAAAGACGCGAAGACTAAGGTGCGTTTTGTCTGAGTTGTATGACGATGATGGGATTGACGTGATGGGGAAAGATAGGTATGGTGTGTTATGTTATGCTAGTGCACTGGCAAGCAGCAAAGGACGAAGTGAAGCGTGAACCCAACGATACCCCGAGTCAAACCTGAACAGCTTTTACAGTATGGTATGTCGAATGCAAGAGAGAATTCGAGGAACGGATGAAAGACGCGAGGACACGATGACGAGACCCAGGTGCGTCGCGTCGTACTATGAATGATTATGGTATTAACGTATGCGAATAAACAGCTTGTACGGTACGGCATGTGGCAGGAACAACTAAAGCTACAAAGTGTATACGAGCAACAAACGACAGGACGAGAACAACAGTACGAACGCCACACAATAGATAGAAGACGTGAAAGTGTTCAAACACGCGGGTCACCGAGTCAACGCGCCTTGAGGGCCCGCAACTGCTGCTGCACCTCCCCGATATCCCGCCTATTCCACTCACCCCACCACCCCGCCGAGTTGCTCGTCACCCACACCCTCGACGACCGGCTGGGGCGCCGTGGGGGGCGGGTACGTCGCGTGCGTCGCGACGCCGACGTTCGCAAAGTCGACGGACATGCTCCGTCTCCTCCCCGCTTTGCCCGCGCTCTTCGGATGGAGGGAGTCTTTGCGCGGGGGTAGAGGCGGGACCGTGTCGTGGGTGGCGGTGGAGGGTGCAGGGCGAAGAGACGCAGAAGACGCTTTGCGCGACCTGGACGCGAAGACGAGACCCGGGGGGATCCTCTCCCCCAACGTTCGCGTCAGCTTCGCCATCCGCTTCCTCCGACTCTCGGTCGGAGTTGGGGAGACGGGTGTCACAGGCGTAACGGGTGTCAGTGCCCCGGTCCCGCTAGGTGTGCGTCCAGGTGTCAAGGTAGACGAAGACGAGCAAGAGTTGGAAGAGGAAGCGGAAGACGTGGGCGTGTAAGGGAGGGAGTAGTGTCTCGAGGACGGCGCGGTGAGGTGCAGGATCAGCGGGGGCGGGACCTCGATGCTCCGTTTCCCCGTGTTCTTCAGCGTCGGCCGCCTCTTCCGCCTCTCCCTCTCCTTCCCTCCTTCTTGCTCTTGCGACGAAGAGCGAGAGGATACAGCGGAGAGCGTCGCGCCTACGTTCGCAGAAGAGTACACGAAGTTCGGCATGGGCTCGAACCCGCGCGGGGACGGAGGGCGAGGGCGAGTCTGCCGTCCTCGGTCTCCCTCCTTTTTCCTCTCTATGCTGGGGTTGAGGTCGCGGGCCTTGGGGACGCAACGATACCGGGATCGGCGGGCGTTCGGGCACCGTATTGATTTGGGGCGTCACCCGAGCAAGGCCCCGATCTTGCGCGTCGAGCGCATGAGGCGGGTGCGCTGCTTCGTGTCGATCGCGTGTGCAGTGTGCGGGGGAGGAGGGCTCAAAGGTGTCATGGCTTGCATCGTATTGGTGTCGGCGTGAGAAGAGACCGTGAAGTGAAGTGAAGTGCAAACAAGATATTAGGAAAGATGAGGCGATGAGTGAGTAGTAGAGACAGTACTAGTCGTAACAGCAGTCAAAGAAATATCGTCGTCTCTACGCAGAACCGCAAAGGTGTTTTGTTTGGGGGAAGGGCCCAACCTCCCACCCGCTTTATGTACCCTCTCTCCACGCGTTGACATGGCGGTTCCCACTCCAAGAGAGAACAATAACCTTGATGCGCTTTAGTAGCCTTTACACACATGGCAAGCTTCTCCAGTTACACCGAACGCAGCGTTTTTCAGAGTTTACAAGGACGCTGCTTCGAAAATCTGAAAGTACAATAGCAAACGTCGGCGTGGCTTTCCCATGGGGAGACGGAGAACCGAGGGGGAACAAGGATTACCGCGAAAGGAAGGGCTAAACGCTAGATCATCGGAGTTGGTTGCATTACACGCGGTTTCTCCGCCACAAAGTTTCCGACGAACAAAGTTCAACAAACACTGGCAATACGCGACTGGAGTCTGTGACCCAAGTAAAAAGAATGCATCGGGTATTGCGCGTGTGGTAAGATGCTAGGTGCTAGGGAATATATGCTAGGGGTGAATACGTGTAGTGTAGGCGACTAGACCTGAATATGCGGGGTCGTCGTAAGTCGTGTGGAGGTATTAGTCCGTCTAAAGTTGAGTCTGATATCGCAGACAACAAGGGGAATGCATCGCAGAGTTGTGCGATGGTCTTTATGGTTTATGAGGCGTATTTGCTCGCTGCTCGTATACGCTCGCCGTATTTCCAGAAGAAAAATGGTCTATGCGAACGCGTCAGCGGACGGGGAGAGCTTCAGAGGACGAAGAAAGACGCACGCAGGACACCCAATCACAACAGCCACAACCGCAAGAATCGTGTCGCCCTTTCCGAACCCTAGAGCCTTGTACATGGCGGGTGCAAATAGAGGGAAACCAAAGGCGGCCAATGAGCGCCAGAACGTCACTGCAGCCAGAGCTTATGGAGAGGGACAATTGTCAGTATACACGCGTAGGGCGAGCGATAATCAAAGATGGTGCTCACCTGAAGCAGCATGGAACGTGAACGTATCGATAACATAAGTCTGGATGCACTGGAAGTTCAGGATCATACCGCCAGCGACCAACGCCATTCCCTGTAGGGTAGTCAAAGGTTAGAACGCGATGAGGATCTAAGGGGAAAGGTGATGGGGCTCACTATGTCCGGAGCGATCCAATGTATGCTTGCACGCGCCGTCCATCCGGAGAGGAGCAAACCGATCGGCAGGATCCATGTCCCAGGGACCATGGCAGCTGATATCAGGACGACGCGCTGTGAGTCGAGATTCAGGGTGATTGTCGGACGGATGTGAACTCACGGAGACGAAATTCCGGTCTGCCGACGCCACCATTGCGTTTCCTGCAGTATACATATACTTTATCCATGTATCGAGCATTCAGTTGGGATGCGCCAGTGAGTCCGATACCAAAGGCGAGATAATGGAGCCCTGCAATGCCGGTTGATTCGTGATACACTCCCTGGTAGATGGATGGAATTGTGTTCAGGTAAACTGCAAAAAAGGTCGCTCAACGGGGATAACAAAAGATTGGGCGTGCAAACTTACGATACATCAGACCGTAAATGAAAGCCATATACACTCCCATTAATTGAATGATAGGTTCAAGGAAGAACATCTTCCATGGCCGGTAGAGGGCATTTTTCAGGATGTTCTTCCAGCTTCAGACGGATATGAGCTTCCAATTGAGTAGAGAAGAACGGTGCGATACATACTGTCGATCTTCACCATCAAAAATGGTACGTATCTCCCTCGTCTCAGGCTTCTCTGGATCTGCGTTCTTCCGTATACGTTGGGCTTTGCGCTCCAATAATACAGGTGCAAAAGCTGAAATAGAAATGTTGAGCGCACGGCACCCATCGAAAGGAATAGAGAGCTTACTCTCTTGCAGATAAAGGACACCCAACATTTGAATTAGTCCATCAAACATAGTCGTCGACCAGAACTGAAAAGAGAACGTTTAGGTGCCGGGAGGTTTGTGCGCATCTGTAGGACGTACCACCCAACGCCATGTAGTTCGCTGCGTTATCCAAGCGCCGATAAGGGGGCCTATAGAGGGTCCGAGAAGTGGTGCCAAGGAGTATAGAGCAATTGCTTTTCCACGTTCCTCCGTTCGCCAAGTATCGCCAATCAGCCCTCCACCAATCTGTATTGCACAAATTTTCAGGTCAAAGATTCGCCTGACAATCAATTGACTTACGGATAATGGTGCACTTCCTCCCAGACCAGCCATCAGTCGGAAGACAATGAGTTGAGTCTTGTTCTGCGCGAATCCACAGCCCAGATTCCATGCTATGCCGTAGAGTTAGCTTACACCACGTTACAGAGGGCCGAAATCACGTACCAGCATACCACAGATTCGCAAGCTGCAGTACTCGTACTCGGCCGTACATTTCACTCAATGGTCCCAGAAATAGCGGGCCAAAGGCTGAGAGCACAACGTTAGCGCACCATATGTTATCGCACCGTGAATCATGCGTACCGTAGCCCAGGACGAATATTGACGTCATCATCGCTATTATAGATGGGTTTGTGACATGAAATTGAGACGCAATCACATCACTCGCAGGTGCCATCATCGAGGACGAGACCGGACTGACGAAGGTGAAGCAGGAGACGATAAACGTCGCTGCCCATTTTCGTTTGTAGGACCAGCTTCAAAAGGTTATCAGCCTTGCTCTAGCGCGAAAAACTTCATAACTAGGTACTCACTTCTTGGGATTTTGTGGGTCATCAGGCCCATCCCAATCGACTACCAGCACATTTTGATCCTTGTCCCCCGCCTCGCCCGCATGTGTATGCTCTGAACCTGTGTCATCCACTTCAGCCTGAGCTTCCGATTCAGCTGCCACTTTCTTTGACTCCATGTCTGCTGGAAATTCTTCTCGGAGTGTAGGCGTGGGCGACACAATGCCTTTCTCGGTATTCGCGTGCCGGTTGTTGTCGGTCGGAGCGCGTGAAGGTAGGGGGTATGCTCGACCTATCACTAAGTGAAAAGTAAAGATCGTTGTCGTCACTTGAGCTCTTTATATGTACTGTATGCGAAATACCCACAGTTATCATTATCCTTTGGTCATACCCCCAAGAAGCGATTCGGCATGGCCTGGCATGACACAGTGCTCCTTCATAGAAGAACATCATCGGACTCGGGCCACGCAAGGAAAAGGTATGCCGAGAGTTTGCCGCGGGTAGAAAAGCCGGTGACAGCACAGAGGAAAGCAGAACCAGGCAGAACCAACCACCTTGTTCGGCTTTGTTCGGTCCTGCTGAAAATTGTTTATCCCTGTCCGAGTCCAGTCTCAGGCTGGACAGAGCAACGGCGCCGCACTGCACAAATCCTTGTAGTTTAAACACGTAGCACGATGCACGCGTGGGTACATATGCATTGTACACTCGACGGCGAACGCGCTTATCTATCAACGTGGTTCAAATAAGTTGAAATAACCATCTGTCTGACAAGATTATGCTTACAAGATGTCTGATCGGACTTTGGGCTTTTACAAGAGTCGGATCATGTAAAACGTTCGTCTCGATGGAGGTTCAACAATAAAGCTGTTCTAGTAGGTAAGCCATGAGACGAGAAGACAGGGCCAATGAAATCGCGGAGCCCGTAACGCGAATTCTTGCTCGCTAGAGCAAGCTTACCGCCACACCCAACGGTCCCTTTCGATCGACCACTTAAGCGCTCCCTACCGATATCACCCGACCTCACCCACCACCCATCACTTTCACCACAGCAACGAGAGTGGAGGCAAAAGATTGTCAACGCTGCTTTGACGATCGATGATTCATGCATTCGCGGAAACAAAAAAGACAGCAACGATCTACTTCGAGATCAACGCATACGAAAATGGTCACATACCAGAAGCCGCAAGCGAAGTGAAGACTTCGTACATAGTAACATATTGAGTATAAGACTTACTTTCGAGCTTCAACAACGGATCCGCCTCGCTGCCAGGTTCAGCAGCCCCTCTCCTCATGCGCGTGATGGATATTACAATGGTGCGCCTTTCATAGATCAAAAGAAACAGAAGGACTCACACAAACGGAACTTAGGTTGTTCAAATCCATCGCTCATACATCGTACACTTTGTCCGAGGACTGCAGGCCGAACGAAGCGTTGATCCTTAGGTTTGAGCCCTGAGGCTTTGTATAACCTAAGTACCTCTGTGAGCATTTCATATCATAGGCGGAGGTATGGTATTATATTAGAGGCGGAGGAGGTATGGTATGTGTCGTTGCTTGGCGGCTCAATCCAACACGACACGAGCACATCGCAGCTCGATCGTCACGTTTGCGCGTATTTGCTCGCCTTGCGGAAGCGTTCACCGTAATGCCAGAAGAAGAATGGTCTGTTTCTGCTGGATCAGACTGTGTGCACCGGGCGAGGTAGATAATACGTACGCAGGACACCCAACTGCAATGGCGAAACCCGCGAGGATAGTGTCACCTTTACCGTATCCTAGGGCATGGTACATGGGCGGCGAGAACAGCGGAAACCCGAAGCCTGCTACAGCTCGGAAGAAGAGAACCGCGGCCAGTGCTGCGGGATCGTCGATAAAACACTTTCGAGGAATAGAGTTCATGCAAGACGTTAAGCTTACCTGAAGCCGCATGCAACGTAAAAGCGTCAATAACATACGTCTGAATGGCTACGAAGTCCAGGAGAATTCCAACTCCGACGAGTACAATGCCCTAACATCTGCGTCAACATCAACCATTCATGTTAAAAAAAGGGACGTCTCACTATATCCGGTACTATCCAGTGAATAC
The DNA here is from genome assembly GCA_004802725.1 of Antrodiella citrinella. NCBI lineage: Eukaryota > Fungi > Basidiomycota > Agaricomycetes > Polyporales > Steccherinaceae > Antrodiella > Antrodiella citrinella. Next base: position 74,561 of record SGPM01000077.1, read on the forward strand.
TCGCCCGTGCTGTCCAGCCCGTTAACAAAAGACCAGTGGGCAGTATGACCGACCCAGGGATCATCAACGCTATCAAGAAAAAGGTCAGCGAATGACGACGATTAGTGAAATGACGGTACTGACGCAAACGGAATTCAGGTCTACCCGCGCCACCATATCGTTCGCAGCAATATACGTAGACTTTGTCCATGAACAGCGAACTCAACAGACACCCAACAACGATACCCAGAGCCAAGGCAATATAATGTAAGCCGGCAATTCCAACGGATTGGCCATAAATGCCCTCGAATATACTCGGTATCGATGTGAGAAACACTTGCATATTTTGAATGAGACCGAGAAGCAATCTGATAGAAAGAAGGAAACGAACCGTAAAGCAGACCGTAAATGAACGCCATATAAACACCAAACACTTGAATGATCGACTCTTGCCAGAAGAGCAGGAACGGTCTTGTAAGAGCTCTAAAAATAAGAACTTGCCAACTATCGAATGATCAGTATGTTCCCCCTCAAACCCTGACTATGAGCTCCCCTTACTTCTGTTTGACAACACCTTTCGCTTGGACTTGAGGTGCTCCGCTATTGGTAGCAAGTAGCGCTTTCATGTGATCCCTAGCTTTGCGCTCTAGGATCATTGGGGCGTACGCTACAAACGCGGATCAGAATTGAGCTGGTGTTGCGCCAAGTTGAACGACGTACACTCCGTGAGGAAAACAAAGCCGACGATTTGTAATACGACAGTGGCGATTGCAGTCGACCAGAACTACGAAAAGCACAGCAAAATGACGGTCAAGGGGATAAATTAGTGCGTGGACTGAGCGACTTACCGCCCATCTCCATGTCGTGTTCTGTGCAATCCATGCACCAGCAATCGGACCGATAGCTGGACCGAGGAACGGTGACAAGGAGAACATAACTACTGCTTGTCCTCTATCCTCTGCAGCCCAAATATCGCCGATGACACCACCACCTACCTGTTATCTGTCAGAACATTATCACGGATAGAAGAATGCACGGCGCACAGAGAATGGACAGCTTCCACCTAAACCGGCAAGGAATCGGAACACCAATAATTGTGTTGTATTTTGTGCGAATCCACAGGCAAGATTGAATGCTGAGAATGCTTTGGTCAGTGTGCAGTTTCCAGGATTCATTATGAGGTGCGTACCGAAGAAGAACATATTAGCAGCATGCAGAACCCGCCGCCTACCGAACACTTCGCTCAGGGGACCGAATAGCATAGGACCAAACGCTAAATTTCAAGAGGTCAGGGACTTTGGGATTCATCTGCCCAAACAATTCTACGAACCAAATGCAAGGACGAATACAGAGGTCGAGATCTCTAGGACGACCTTGTTGCCAATATTGAAATCTGTAGCAATGAGACTGGCTGCTGGTGAAGCTACGGATGACACTAGTGGACTCATACCCGTGTATAGAGCCACGAGCGTAGTTACCATCCGTTTGCGACCAATAGACCAACTGACGAGTTGGGAAGCATCAGACATCACCTTCGCAAGAACAAGAGACAATGAATGGAATGACGTACTTCCTAGGATAATCTGGGTCATTCGGCCCATCCCAGTCCACGAAAATGATGTCCTCAGTATCCCCCTGTAACGATAACCTCTCCTTCGCCTCCTCTAGCTCTTCCTCTTGTTCCGCCACGTCGACCGTTTCCTTGAGCAAAGTACGCATCGTTGTCCGTGCGTCATGACCTGCTTCGAGAGACGTCATCGTCGGGGGCACTTCTGGTAAAGCAAGGGTAGACGAATCGTCATACGTAGATTCTAGAGTGGTCATTGGTGAGAAAAGAAGTAGAATACAGAGTAAAGTCGTGCGAGGAATGGGGCCGCCGAGGCTGGGAGAGGAAGGATATTTGCCCCACAGGTTCTTTTATATGATGATGAACCGAACGCCGCACAAGTCTCGGAATGGTGACTGCTGTGTGACTACATCGCGGTCGCAAAGGGTCGCCTAAACAAGTTTCCGCCGTCGCGATCGATTCTTGCGATAAGTCTGGACCTACATCTCTTCCCTCCGGTCCTAGGGCTGATCAAAGAGTGTTTCCGGAGACCACGGAAGTCGAATTGTGGGGGAAACAGTCTCGATGGCCTTCAAGTTTCGAATGGTTTCGTCGCGAGAGGCATACTGGTAGAGCTTTCTAAAAGAGATATTGGTCCTACAAGCTTAGTACAAGAGCGGATTCTTTGAGTTCGATGACCCGATCATGATGATCTATCCGAAATTGCCTTTTGCGGTCAGAAGCACGTCTCGCACATCTTCGATCAACTCGTAAGCAGGATTGTGTATCGCAAATGACGACTGGTGAGGTCTTCGCCGTCTACGGTGGTTCCGACTCTTATTTCACAAAAGAACGTCGTGAAGATAACGGAAATGAGTGTAGTTCCAATGTAAATGTAGACAATGTACATGTAGACAGGACCAATAGTTTACAACTGGTCTCGTCGAGTCCGTCCGGTATACTAGCGATACCGAAAACCATGTCAGCCCGAAACGCTCCGTTTTGGTTTCATAGTCAGCCTTCAACACCCTCTAGATTGACGGACGAAGTAACGCCCCTAGGAATCCTAATCCACGATGTGTAACAGTGTAAGCCTGAATTGACAGATGAGGATAGCTGACCTGCACAGTGACCCTGACCGTTACACACCATAAGTTGACTTCCTTATACATGGACTATCTTCGCAACAGAATGTCCCTCGATACTGATCCTTGCGGCCACGTCCGAGCACCACATGCAAGGGATAGTACGTATACCCGGATTGTGGAGCGCAGAACCAACGTCGCATGAAGGTAAGTCAGGAAGTTACTCGATGTTAAGGTGAAGACACATAGCTTACAATCGTTGACTTCGTAGCCTTTATACTGCCTGCAACAGCAGAGCATTTGTGAGCGCAGCCGAGGAATTTAGGGCGTCCGTTAAGCTATATGTCAATCAAGGTATTGCCCAGTATGGCGCAACCCAAGCACAAGCTGCATGTTGGAGCTCAAGCTTGTGACGAACGTGGGATCGAGGACGTGTATCATCGCCCGTAATTTGCAAATGTTGGCAGTACGCCGGATGATGCAGAGGACACGCATGCAGAAACGCCACATAAGACAGCGTTACAGCATCCGCACGCAAGTGGAAACGGCGACACAGCGTGCAGACCAGAGACACCGAGAAGGGAATTTGGAATCTTGCGAGCTCATGGGCAGTATGTATGAGAACAAGCTTGTTGAAATGCTCTCAGAAGCCTACAAGCGCACACATTGAGTGGACCCCAAATATGAAGAAGTAATGTACGTACCTTTGCGCGTCCCTGACGGCGCTACCTGATCATTGGCTCATTGGCTCCTGCAAGGTTTTATGAGCATCGCGGAAAGGGAAAAATGGCTCCGCATTCTTGCGTCATCTGTATTCAACGCCAAGTTATTGAAGAGGAGACGACAGGACTTCACAAGCTAATGGTGAGATGAGATGGGAGATTGTGATCCTCCCGTTGACAGGATGCCCTAAGTCTTCATTACAGTGGTCAGATAAGCTCATCAAGAATGGTAAAAGCCACTCCAAGTCTCGCGTTCCCAGACCCGCGGGTCTGTCGGGGCCATCTCTCGTACATAAAGAAGACATGGGCATACAAAACCTGTTTGAAATGTCTGCCAGGCACATGAGGCCATCGCCAGGTGTCTGGCATCCTGTAATAACCTTAGCATGACGTCAGTCGGTATGTAAGATGCGCACAGAAAGACTTACTGTATCTGCATATTCTCACTTCTTGTAGCCTCTCATTCCCATGCTGATGTGGTGGTGCCTCACAAGGTGCGCTGAATGCAATTCTTGTCGTCAGGCGATAGTAACCGTCAGATGGGATGTGCAGCTGTCACGTATGCCGAACGAAAAGGTGCATGACAGAGGAACAGAGCATTCACCACCGAATAGATTAGCATACGAGACGGGGACATCGTGCAGGCAAGACGTACAATACAATCGTAACACCAAGACAGCGACACAAGGTGCAATCGCAAAAGACTGGCGAATCTTCGCCACGGACCATTCACCATTTACTCCGAACCCCGTGGTCATTCCGATCCCACCTGCGGTCTCGATGTCGATGTGCCTCCTCCACTTCCCTGCGATTGAATACGTCTCCGTAACCACCCCTCATGCCACCGCGTACCGTACTCGGCGTATCGCTACCTGCCTGCTCTCTCTTCCTCCTCGCAATCAGCGCCATAGCCCTCTGTCGTTCGGAAGACTCTCTGTTCAGACGTTCAGACACCTCTGGTGGCCGCGAGGATACCTCACGCGGTCTATCTCTGTAGTCGCGCTGCCTGGTACCTTGGTCATTATCTGACCGAGCACCGAGCTGCGTGTTGATGGAGGTGAGGGGGTCATGAGCAGATTTGCGTGCCAAGTCCCGGCGCCTGTGCATTCTATAATCAGTACTCATTCACAGAAGAAGTCTGTAGACGTACTGTCGGTCTTGGTCGACCTCGTTTTGAGCACTTTCTGAGTACCAAGGCTTGCGGTCCTTCTCAGATGGTGCCAGCGGGACCCCCTTATCTTCCTCCACAGCTTTCGCTTTCTCAGCCCTCCGTGAAGTCACGGGAATCGCTGCCTACAGGAGCTGTCAGTATTGTCGTCGTGCTTGAAGCGTAGAGACGCACCCTCTCCAGATCCTCGAATAGGTTGATGTGCCCTCCGGGCGTTGTCAGCGACGATGACCCCGCTTCCGGCTGTGCAGGGATCTCTCCGTCGTCTTCCCCCTTCGACTTCTTTGCGGTCCCCAGTCCTGCGCGATGGCGTAGGAGGTCTATCCGAGCTTCTGAGTCCTGACAGGGTGCGTGAGACGAAGAGCAGGACTCGGAAATCTAGGCCACTTACTGCAAGCATCATCCTGCCATCTTCCACTGATTCCTTCAGCTTGGCCTCTTCTTCATCCCGACGGACCTTCTCTATGTTGTCCCTCCGGTACGGATGGTATGACTTGTGATGTGCGATGTTTAGTTTCCCCATAATGTTCGCTGGAGGAGGAGTAGAGGTGTGTCCAATAGACGCCGTACGCATGCCTCAGTATCTGGATGACTCAGCAATCATGATATTCTTCCTGGATAGTGATTCGGGCGAGCACGAGATAGTGATCTCAAAAGCATAGATTCAGGTCGTAATGGTAAGATAAATGGAGTACGAAATGCTCGGTGGCAATCGGCTAATATACAGCATTATGATACTTGGGAATTAGGTAGGTACCGGTGAGACCAAACGAGATTGCTGCGCGTGCAACAGTGAACTCATGAAAGCCAGCCATAAAGTTCCGCTACTCGAGAACGCCACAGTCGTCAATCAGGATGCTAGCTGAGGGTCTTCGGAGCATGTCGCCTTCCTGGGCGTACATCTCGATCCGCTTGACAACGTCCATGCCTTCGATGACTTCGCCTGCGCGCGAAGGTAGAATGTCAGCGGGGATAGCTCGGACGGGACGTGGGTGATACGAAACCCACCGAAGGCAACGTTCCTTCGATCGCACCATGGGGTAACTGCTGTTGTTACAAAGAACTGAACATGGGGAAAGCGGGGTCAGTAACAGCGTCTAGATCAGGGGCAAGGTGGAGCGGGACAGCTCTCACCTGTGACGAGTTCGTGTTCGGACCACGGTTCGCCATTGATAAGATTCCTGGGCGGTTGTGCTGTAGAATGAAGTTTTCGTCTGGATCCAGAAGATGAGGAATGCTATCCAATTGAAAGGAGCGAAGCATGTACCTCTGAAACTATGTCCGTATATCGACCGTCCACCCGAACCATCGGGGTCACCGGCAGCAGTGATGTCTCCGCCCTGTATCATAAACTGTAAAGACAAGATGTATCAGATGAGCTACAGATAGGGACCTGATAGGTGCTTGCGTCTTTCACCACTCGGTGGATGTAAGTAAACCGGTACCCAAAGCCGTGCTCGCCAGTAGCTAGTTCTCGAAAGTTGCGCGCCGTCTGTGGGCAGATATCGTCAAAGAGCCTGAATACAATGCGACCAGCGGGCCTGTCATTGATTGAAATCCTGAACTGACAGAAGATGTACAGTCGGTCAATCGTTCACGGACATTGAGATGATTGTGGCCACTCACATAGACGTTAGGTCCGTCACTGGTACAGTCCCAAAGGTGAGTACGACGTGCAAAAACTGCATGTGTCGGTACTCACGCGGCCATTTGAGTGGATAAACAGTGCAGAAGGTAGAGAAGGAGATGGGGGGCCTTGGAAAGCAGTAAAGTTGGCCATTCTTTAGGCCTGGCGAAGGTCTATAGCAAGGGGGAACACCCGGCCATTGCCGTGATCGGTCGCTTCTTCTGCACCGGCAACTGCCGGCGCTTTTCACCATCTACCTAATTCGTATATGTCTTCCGCATCTCGAGATCTCAGGCTGCGACACGGTGCGAAATAACTGACAGCGGAATGGGAGCAAGATCCATCATTTGTTTCTCTCTTCGTCGTGGTGTAGATCTTCGGCTTCTCTCCCGCTCAACCTTACTCAGTTCTTTCCAAAAACATTACAGCCGGTGGACCTTCTTCCAGAATAACAATCGCCTCACATATACACTAGAGGCGTAGTCAACGCTGCCGGCGTACCTGTACGTCAGAATTGCATCGCTGGTCGACCCGCTGGCGTGAGCTTGTTCGTTACGCGGAAGATGGCGACCCTGACAGTTCTTTGTAGGTGCAGTCTTGATCTTGATGGCTCTTCTTAATACCCATGGTCGAAGCCACAATTCAATGGACGACAAGAAGCGGTCTGATTATGCTTGTTATCTATAGATCTGAGACGGGAAAGCATATGCAGAAACGCAGCTCGATTTCCTATCGCCATCGTGACAACAGAAGCGCTCGTTTCCTGTGTATATCCGCTGAACCTTCATAGTATTGCCGTTTTTATGTCTCCTTCGTTGAACAGTACCCTCGTTGATGTCGCATATGTTGCCATTGACTATTCCCTAGGATGTTCAACGTGTGGTAACACATCGGGTACAGTTCGCGGTGGATTGAATCATGGTACGTTCCCCTGGTCGCATGATCGGTGTAGTGAGAACTGATGCGGCCAGAGCACATGTGGCGAGCTGTTTTCTCTCCTTCTTAGATTCTTACACGGGTTGTCTAGGAATCGAGCTGTCAATATTTTCCAGGCTTTTACGATCAAGGCCAGCTATTGGAGTCTCCGCCCACTTTGCATTCGCACCTGAATTCCTTGCAAACAGACTACAGTATTGCCAATCACGGGTCCCTATCGTCTCACCGCGTCCCAACTTTTGAGCGGCGCGCTATCGAACGGCCGATAGCCTGGGACTCTAACACGGAGGATACAACCATACGTGGATGTACAATGACACTGCTTCGACGCAAAAGGCGCGGTTCGTGATCGGTTTATGTTGCTACGAAATATGCTTCTTCCACTGATGCATGCAATTCTGAGCTAGCTCATGATTTTTCTATCTTGTCAAACGATTTATTGCCTTGCTATTATCGCTCACCTTCTCCCTGTTAGTATGTCGCAGGTTCACCTGATACGCCACAGTTCAAGAAGTTGTTATGGCATTTGAAGCCATCACCGGCGCGAACGATATTGGGTACACTGCAGTCTCTAATGATCCTGCAAGTTATGGCACTCGGACATACCTTGCTTCCGATAGACCGAAGGAAATCTCCGTGATGTCTAAAATGATGACTAGACCGCGAGTCTGCTAGTCTCCGAGTGTTTGCCCTGTGCGTTTCGAATCTCCGCGCAATGGACATTAGACTAGGTACCGGTACTGGTACTCCTGTCTCAGCTACTTACGAATGATTTTTAGGTTTCAAAAGTTTTGGGCACGAGGAACCTCGTTTGCTGGACGTTGCCGGTCAGCAATTGCTTGAACTTAGATCCGCCATTCTGTCCGGCCGTCTACTACGTGTGCCAAAGTGATATCTCTGGAAGACCGGAACAACCCTCAGTACCGAACATTAGGAAACAAGGAACTATTTCTCTGAGCCCACATTGTAATTGTGTTACATATGTACATCGCGTCAAGGCGCGGGGGTTACCAAGTCTGATTGCCTATGCAACCTTATTGGTCTGAACTTACGCTAATAGTACACACAGACGCTACATCTGCATGTTATGATTGTCTCCAGATGGGGGTATATTCTTCCCTCAACGATTGTGTTTGTCTTCACTTGTCCATGGTACTAGGGAGAGCCCCCGGACTGAAGGGTGGAGATCGGAGTTTTGAGGCTACGCTCATGCAGCTGTCTCGACAATGTTAAGACGACATGGATGTTTATGATTTCCGTCCCGTAAGTTGTAAGGACCTCAATATGACGATCCAGGTCCATGGATCGTTTACAAGTGTGGCGCTGGCCGTTCGGTAAAAGGCGAGTTCCGTGGAAGATCCCGAATTGGTAATTACCGAGGTCACTTCCCGATTGGCTGTGATGAGCTTGCTGGCTTTTGCCTTTCTTCCTCCACACGACGACGAGAATTTGTCGGACGGTTTCCTTCGGAAGCCATCACTTCATTTTCATCGATCGTGCTATTACTTTCATTGCTTTATTGCGTTTTATTCGGTACCCTGCCCTTCGGACTGTCTCGGGTAGGTTCACAACGAAAAGCCACCGAACGACTGCCACGGCCGGAAGTTGGAATTCGTGGAACACGGAGAGCTCCAACGCTTGAATTGACTGTTCATTGTTTCGCAGATCAGAAGTATTTTAACTGCGGCGCCAGAGCACCAATCGTTTTGCCCCAGGCGAGCTGGAAGCACGTTGGAAATTGGAACTTGGAAGCACGCCTCACTTCTGATCTGTTGACGCTCGTCGACTGCAGGCCGTCGTATGACCAACTCAGTGTACACTTACGATACGATCCTGCAACATGGCCACCCTTCTGTCTTTTCACAGGAGTATACTGGAAGAGATACACGACCCGTTGTCCAGCGAGCTACTCCTTATTGCCCGCGGTCTAGGGTTGCGTCGTGTCGTATGCAAATTACTTCAAATCTATGACTCACCTCAGAATCTCGTCATTCTTGTCAACGCTTCGCAGGAGGAGGAATCGGCTATCGGTGAAGAGCTTGGAATAATGGGTTGCAGGCAGCCCGGGCTGAGAATTGTGGCGTTCGAGACGGGAAGAAAGGATCGGTGAGTGTCCGTTCCTGTTTATGGGTTGCTTTGTTCGTTCTCTGGAATGTGCTTTCGCTCTCATGCGAAGTTGTCGTGTGACGAGACTCTCCGAGGGTGCGCAAACCTCGAGGTATTTGGGGCTGCCGACCTGCATATCGATGGTGGCGGTGGTGAGGTGTGGAAACCAGAATTCCGGCTTGCTCGATCCGAAGACTTGCTCTTGGGAGGACTTGCGCCCGTCATGGCTTGTCTTGGGCCAGTTGACGTACGTACGATTTCTAGCCAAGGGACGTGTACAAGTCGGTGACATTTGACGCCAGCTACTCTCCCGCGAAAGTCTTTTCAATTTTGTGCTATCCATGCGGGCCCTTGATCGCGGGAGGTATCGAGGTTAAGACGGCTTTCGTTCAAGTCACATCTGTTTGTCTCGGGTTGTTCTTTATCTTCGTCTAGATGTGTACCCTTTTGTCCAATGTCTCTCACTTGTCTTTGCGTGCGTCAGATTCTAACCCTTCTGCTTTCAGACAAGACTTATACAAGAAGGGCGGACTTGTCTCTATCACGTCGCAAATTCTCACTGTGGACATGCTCACAGGCGATCTGCCCTCGCATCTCATTACCGGCATCATCATGTTGCATGCAGATAGGTTCGTACACGGGAAAAATTGCAATTTTATGTTCTAGGTGACGATCAGGTGGTGTTTAGAGTGACACCGACTTCGGCGGAGGCATTCATAGTCCGCCTTTATCGCGAAAAGAACACAACAGGATTCCTAAAAGCTTTCTCCGACGACCCAGAACACATCACCAGCGGCCTGTCTCCTTTACGGACCATTATGAAAGAATTGCAATTGAAGAAGGTGCATGTATATCCTCGGTGAGTACATAGAAGTAAGATGTTGTGGATTGACGTTAGCAGCTCAATTTGTCCAGCTTCCATCAGGATGTCATTGAATGCCTGGGCCGGGATCGTTCAGTGCTTCAGCTGACCATCGACATGACTGAGTACATGTCCGAGATACATGGTGCTATCGTCCAATGCATGAACACAACACTTTCGGAGCTGAAACGGTCCAACACAAGTGTGAGGATGCCTTGTTTTCCGGATTCTTTGTATTCATATACTAAGTCGGTTCATAGTTGGATCTGGACGACTTGAACGTCGATAACGCCTATTTCCGCTCATTCGACGTTCTCGTTCGTAGGCAACTGGACCCCGTCTGGCATAAAGTTGGCCCGCGAACGAAACAGCTCGTATCGGATCTTGCAACTCTTCGGCGGTTGTTGAAGTGAGTGCCGTTTCCGTCAAATAAGATGAGAGGTTCCATCTGATTCAACCCACAGCTATCTGTTAACATACGATGCTCTGGCCTTCCATGCTTATCTTGAGACGTTGATCGAATCCAGTACCGTGAATGAAGCCGGTAATGCCAAACATAATCAGTCGCCGTGGATGTTAACGGATGCTGCGCACCTCATGTTTGATTATGCCAAACGCCGTTGTTACACGATCAGTGCCATTAAGGATCCCGCTCCCCAGGTTCACGACATCGACAATGAGGACGCATGGGATGCCCTTGACGAAGCGGAGGGCTTGACGGGCAGGAGACGCGAGGCTGCAAAGGAGTCGGAAACAAAGAGACCTCATTGGTTGCCGAAGAACATGCACCCTGTCTTGGAGGAGCTACCGAAATGGAGTCTGGTGGCAGCAGCGTTGCAAGAGATCGAGGAAGAAATGATTCGCAGGGCACTGAAAATGACCTTCCGTATGCTGTTATTGCCTATCCCCGGTGGATTCCGCTGATCTTCTTGACTGACATAGGGGACCCTGGGACGAACACTGTGCTCATCATGACATCGTCCCTGAGGACATCGCAACTACTGAGCGACTTCTTGTCTTCTATGGATCCTGATGCCCCTCAGGGGAGACAAGGCAGGAAGGTCATGGAGGATAAGCTCCGTCTGTACCTTTGGTGGAAAGCTAGACTAGGCGATCACAAACAAGATGGCAAAAACGCTTCGGACTCAGCGGGGAGGAAAGCATCAGGTGGTCGTAGGTTTTACACTAGCGGTAAGTCAGGTGAGGGGGAGCTCAGTGAAGCCTTGAAGAAGAAGGACCGCGAGAGACAAGCTCGAACGGCAAACCGCCGACGAGTGCGCGGCGGAGCACCCACTGCTACACCTTCTGCGAGAGAAGGACAGGCCCTTCCTGTGGAAGGTGCCGCAGGAGACGGGAAGCCTGCGGACGAGGCGGATTCCATCGCGGAATTGTGAGTTTTTGATGATACATCTCCTTTTGTATGATTCTGACCTTGGTTGGCGCAATCAGCTTGGCCACACAAGACGTCTTCGTCGGCGGTATGGATGGGGATATTGACCACATTGACTTCGGGGCAGACTTCGACGATAATTACGGACTCTTGCAGCCCGAGCAGACTATTCTTGTGCGAGCCTTCTCAGACGACTCAGATGAACAGATGTTGAATGAAATACAACCTCGGTATATCATTATGTTCGAGCCTAATCTGGAGTTTGTTAGGCGTGTAGAGGTGAGAAACTCTCGACTTCTCTACGCGAACTATCCCACAGCTCATCTCCGTTTTGTAAGGTCTATAAGAAAGCCAATCCCGGTTTAGGAGTGCGGATATATCTCCTCGTGTACAACTATAGTTGCGAGGAAGCAAAATATCTGGCTGGGGTGCGCAGGGAGAAAGAATCCTTTGAGAGACTCATTAAAGAGCGCGGGGTACGTCTCTCTGTTAGACTGTTATCAGGATGTTCGTATTGACGTGATGGTGTTAGTCTATGTTGATGCCCATCATAGAGCAGCGACGCGCTGAGAAAGAAGACTCCTTGATCAAGACAATTAGCAGTCGTATTGCCGGAGGTAGGAAAGAGCTGAATACTGAACCTTCGAGGGTATGCACAATCCGACCTGCATCGGAAAAGCTACTCACTGGTTTGTCCAGGTCATTGTAGATATTCGTGAATTCCGCTCTTCTTTGCCCTCTCTTCTTCATGCGTCCAACCTGCTGGTGATTCCCGTAACCTTGACAGTTGGGGACTACATCCTGACCCCGGATATCTGCGTTGAGCGGAAGAGCATTCCTGATCTGATATCCAGTTTCAACAGCGGACGTTTGTAGGTCGTCACCACCGAACTTTTCGCATCGCATCCCTGACTCATTTTCCCAGGTATACGCAATGCGAGGTCATGTCTGCACACTACAAGCAGCCCATTCTTCTCATTGAGTGGGAGGAACACAAGTCTTTTTCGTTGGACGTGAGCCTTACCAACGTCGCGGTCTTGGCGCTGACTAAGCATCGTCTCATAGACAATTGCAGACACAAAATCCTACGTGAAGCCAACAGGCAAGTTCCCCGCTAAGAAGAAACCCGCACCTGGAGTAGGCGATGGAGCAGCTGTCGCGTCGCCCCTCATTCAATCTAAACTGGTCCTCCTCACTCTCACGTTCCCTCGAGTGCGGATTATCTGGTCCTCCTCTTCCTATGCCACTGCGGAGATCTTCAAGGATCTTAAGACTCACCACCCCGAGCCCGATCCCACGAAAGCCGTTGTTGTGGGTGCCGAGGAAGACCCAGACGCCGGAGCCGGTGTAAACACCACTGCTGAGGAGCTTCTGCGTGCGCTACCCGGTATCACCTCGAAAAACGTGAAACATGTTATGAGTAAGGTAAAGAGCGTCAGAGAGTTGTGCGAGCTCGAGCTGTCGAAGGTCCAGGATATATTAGGCGTGGAGCCGGGGAAGACATTATGGGAGTTCATTCACCGGGGCGATCTGAAGAGATGATGAAGCGTCGATCAAGGTGTGGGTTCAAGGGGAGATCCGATGTGTGCTTCTTGCGTCGCCTAAGGTAGTTATTCCCTTCCCTGTTTGCACGTACAATTACTGATTCCGCTTGTGACATCGCATATGGTGCAGAAGTAGATTGGCAGGTTCCACATGTTCAGACTGGCTGCGGTACATCTGAATGCATTTCCCAGTATGGTTCAGTATGGTTGTGCTTCGTCCCAGATGAGGTGGCTTCTTATCGTTAAGGCAGCTTTCACCAGCCATATTTGCCATGCTGGTGAGTCCTCATTCACGTCGAGTCATGGTGGTGGATTAATTTCCGACGTAGAAAATAGTGAGCCTTCGCAGCGCTGAAGCTATTACGAACCTCACAATCAAAGATATCTGACCTGAAAACGTTTACTTCATTTGGATGAAATATTCTCTAAGGAAGCTTACCGAAGCCTCCGTTACCGTCGTGAGTATCATTGAAGATACAAGGGTGTGTTTGATCTACAAGAAAGTGTAGTGGGAGGAGGTGCTACGTCGCATTGCCTCGGAAGTTCTGGAAATTATGGGGGAAACGACTGCAGGCTTATGCTCGTTACTTGGTACGAAAGCTCTACTTACATCAATGTGCGTTTTGCCTAACGAGAATGTACAGTGTGATAAGCTTTCTCAAGAAGCCCCGATCGTCTTGCGTATGAGTCATACATTCGAAGCCATGTTTGGCGGCACATGCGTTGTTGTGAAGTTGCTAATGTCCCCGCGGAACTCCGTCGTACAAAAGAGCGTTCTGACGATGCCTGGATGCTTTGTCCTGTCTTCTCCTCATATCATGCAAAAAACCGAGCCCGTCGACACCAGTCTTGTAACGGTTTCGGAAAAGGTCATCATCACCGATAAATCGGGAGGTATAATCCCACAGAAGGATTCACTTGATGCCGAGACGGCGACCGGTAATCGCAAACAGGAGCTGTTGATTGTGGACTGGAATGGTCCAGACGATCCGGAAAATCCTCGAAAGTACGTTAGCTCCAGCTCTCATGCGTCTAAGCTGACGAACAAATCACAGTTGGCGTGCAAGTCGAAAGTGGGTCGCAACAATATTGGTCGCTTTATATGCATTCGCTAGCCCTGCTGCGTCTTCCATGATATCTCCCGCCAGCGACCAGTTCGACGAGAAATTCGGCGTCACTCAGGAAGTTGTTAGTCAGATTGTAACATCCGTCTTTGTGCTTGCATATGGTACGTCAATGAGCGTTCTTGTTGTATACTTCGTCCATCAGCGGTGATGGTAGCATTCGGTCCCCTGATTCTTGGGCCCTTGAGCGAGCTCTTCGGGAGGAACATCGTTTTACAATGCTCCAACCTATGGTTCCTTAGTAAGTCGTCCTTCTTAACGTTTTGGCGTCTCAACCTCATTCGTTGCTCATGCAGTTTTCAACATCGCGTGCGGTGCTGCGCAGAATCAAGGCGAACTAATTACCTTTCGCTTCCTGGCCGGACTGGGCGGCGGTGCTCCTCTAGCAGTTAGTAGAGTACAGTCATCTTCGGAAAGGGCGCTTACGCTCACCGTTGAAGATTGGTGGTGGTTTGATAGCTGACTGCTTTGATCTGGACGAGCGAGGGGTAGGCCTCTCTATTTTTGCCATTGCTCCTCTCTTGGGTCCTGTTCTTGGACCGCTCACTGGTGCATGGGTGGCAGAGAAGGCAAGCTGGAGATGGGTGGTACGTTCCGACACCTGTAGGGCCATGAAGAGCTGACATGAGGTTTTCAGTTCTGGTCGACAAGCATATTGACCGGTGTCATCCAAATCTTCGGCGTGATCTTCATCCGAGAAAGTTCGTGCTTTCTTGTTATACAGGCGTCATGGCGTCGGCAAAACTGACGAATGGACATAGCTTATGCGCCAGTTTTACTGGCCAGGAGAGCAAATCGTATTCGAAAGTCTACGGACAACGAAAAGGATTCGCCACGAGACGTTCAGACAATATACGATGGACCTAATAGACAGTGCGTTTTCGTACATCATGTTAATTCTGCCCTATCAACAATGGTTGCACGTCTCGCTGTAGATGGCAAAATCTTATCAAGATTGCGCTTGTTCGTCCGTTTGTGCTTTTCTATCGAGAACCTATTATGCAGGTTCTTGGAGTGTATATGGCGTTCATCTATGGCTTGTTCTACAGTGTGTCCATTCCTGTATCGAGCTTTGGTTCAGGGCACTGAGTAGACTTCACAGTATTTCTCACCACGCTGCCGACAATCTTCGAGGGTGTCTACCGTCAAGATATTGGCATCGCCGGTATCCACTACATCGCCTTGGGTATTGGCCTTGTTGGCGGATGCCATCTCTGCGCCTTCTTTCAAGACAAGATATACGTGAGATTGCAGAAGCAGAACGATGGTGTTGGTAAACCGGAGTTTCGCCTTCGTAAGTGCTCATACTTTCTTGTATCCGTCGAGGTGGTAATCCAGTCCTATTTAGCCATGATGTTTCCCGGGAGTGTGATGCTTCCAATAGGTTTGTTCCTCACAGGTTGGACTGCAAGGGCCAATATCCATTGGATTGTTCCGGATATCGTAAGTGATAACTGCTTGCTTTCTGTGTCGCTGACCCAGAGTGTCTCTTAGGGACTTGTTTTCGTTGGTCTGGGTATCATAGTTCCTTGGCTGTCGATCAACACCTACATCATCGATGCCTTCACTCTTTATGCTGCCTCAGGTAAGCTCACATGTTCACATGCCGCCTCTTTCTATGCTCAACGTATTTCTAGCTCTGGCAACAGTTATGTGCCTCCGGTCGATATGCGGATTCGGGTTCCCATTGTTCGCTCCTACAATGTTCGACGCTTTGGGATTCGGCAAAGCGGACTCCATCCTCGGAGCATTCGCTGTCTTGATCGGCTGCCCAGCGTATGTATCACTTTTTCAGATTCGAGGACATCGTATTGATAGTCTCCTAGCCCATGGTTGTTCTGGCACTTTGGTGAGCGTATACGCTCTGCTAGTAAGTATGCGCGCAAGTGAACTCTGCCACGCGGCCGACGAAATACGTCAAGAGAGCAGCTATAGTATTACTTCTTGAGCTACATTCGGCTGCATTCAACTGTTTACCAGAGAAAATAGAGGCTAGATCTAGAGTTGGACCCTAGCGTTGTCATTCTGTCATATGTACTTACCGTTGGCTTCGATGTGGATGTGCGGTTTGGCATTTAAAGGCTATAAGGCCGGGCGAGAAACATATCCCCCCACCCCGTTACACGCCCCCCGTCTGCAACCAGTCTAGTATTGGGGGTCGCGTTATGTTTACGCCCTGTACTCCCTCATAGGTGATAGGACTGGTAGGAAACCTACGTGAATTTGGAAGGCGGGAGTCGTGTCAATGGTAGCGGTAAGCCCCCTGACGAGAGCTTTCGGAGGTTCGAAACTGCCGCTACCAATTTGTTCGTCTTACCTGCCTCTGGATCAACCATGCAGGCCCTTATCCTCGGAGACGGGTCTCTCGGATTGCCAAGCCAAAGCGTCTCCCTCGCACATAAACTCAGTTCTATGCTCGCTCCGCTCACCTACTACCAGACCCCCCGTTTGCTGGAGTGACTGCCACACATAAATCTTGTAGATAAGTACGTATATCGGGTTGTCTATAATTCAATTGAGTCTTTTGTAGACTGCGCTGAAAGGATGTCACGTTTAAATTTCCTCCCCCGCGAGGCATTGAGAATGAACGAGTTGGTCAAGCTTCAAGTTCAACACTAGCATGAAGTAAGGCAGGCGCCCCGTAAATATTAATCCAAGCACTTCTCGAAGTGTAAGTAAATCCAAGAACTTTATAGTACGGACACAAACGTGAAATCGAAAACCGAGGCATCGTTAAGAAAGATCATACAAACATTTCCACAGTTTCCGATATAGCTTGAAATGAGTATGTGGTTTTACGGGGCGCCTGCCTTAGAGATGTGTTTTGTCGCTGAATGTTTGAAGACTGATCCGACTGTAACTCAGTCTTGCCTCAAACAAGAAGAACAGAAACTCAAGTCATTTGGAGACATCTAAATATACATACTAATAAGAGCAGTGTAGATATAATGTGTAGTAATGTGTAGTAGTGGTTAGTACAAG